>JANIJG010006343.1:22317-102702 GCA_024611175.1 Megaceryle torquata | reverse complement strand
TCACCCGCCCGCCTCGGCGCTCGAGCCACCCCTAACGGTTTTCAACCGCCCGCCTCGGCGCTCGAGCCACCCCTAACGGCTTTCAACCGCCCGCCTCGGCGCTCGAGCCACCCCTAACGGTTTTCAACCGCCCGCCTCGGCACTCGAGCCACCCCTAACGGTTTTCAACCGCCCGCCTCGGCGCTCGAGCCACCCCTAACGGCTTTCAACGGCCTCTCGCTGCGGCGGCGCCGCTGCCCCACGGGCCCTGGCCCTTAGCGCGTCGGGATACGATATCGCCCCTTCTCGGACACGGGGAGAAATAAAGCGACTATTCCGAGTACCGAAGGAAAACCCTCTTTATATTAAAAAAAAGGGTGGGCTCCACCCCTTCCGGCACTCCCCAGCCAGGCTACCCGAGCAACAGCGGCCGCTTTACCGCGGCCACGCCCCGCCCCGCAGGCGGCTGCCGTTGCTACGCGACGAGTGGAGCCGACGGCGGCTGAGGGGCAGCTTGGTGTCCCCAGCCTAGGCCTTACCCCCCGGGCCAGGCCACGGCCGAGCCTGCCGGGGAGCCCTCGCCCCAGGCTGTCCGTCGGGAAGGGCAGGAGAGAAGCCTCGGGGAGCACCTGTGGCCGGGACAAAGCCCCGACGGGCCCGAGCAGTACCCTTCCCACCCGCCTCAGCGGAGCCCCGGGCAGTCGCCTTTTGAGGGCTTTGAGCCTGAGCAGGACTCTTACCAGTCTCGGCAGTCGGAACCTAAACCAGCTTCTTCTGAATACCAGAGGGTAAGGCAAGGGTCCGATCAGACACAGGACTGAGAAAGAGCATGGATCAGCCAGAAGAACCCAACCAAGTCACCTACCCAGCAGAAGACCAAAGAGGATCTTACGAGCTGCAGGTGCTAGAAACAATCAGCCAAAGATATGCGCTGGGACACGATTCTCATCGGGCACAGGAGGCAAGGCAAAGCACTTATCAGCCACATGAACTAGGATTAGACCCTTACCAAACGCAGGGACCAAAAAGTGCCTATCAGACATATGCAGCAGGACAAGATCCTTGTCAAGCCTATGGAGGTGGACATGGCCCCTATCAGCCACATGAACCAGGTTATGGTCTTTATCAGCCAGGATTCAGCCCATATGATGATCAGATACCTGAACCCAAATCCCGAATGCTGTCCATTCAGAATGCAAAAGCCTATTTACTGAAGAGCAGCACAAAATCTGGCCTGAACTTGTAAGTCTGAAAAAGGGACACAACTGAAAGGGGTAGGAAGTATAAGTGGAGAGAAGAGTTGTGTTGGGAAAAGGGTTATATTAAGAAAGGGAGAGCTACCAGAGAGGTGAATACAGAATGGGAGAATATGTTATAAATGCAATTGTGACAGCTTTGTGTGTCCAACATCTTTCATAATCAAAATTCCTAAGGAAATGTATAGAGTTCTAAGGGAAATTGCAAATTCAGTCTCGGCTCCTGAGGCTGGTGCAGTATATACAAAAAATGGAAGATGGGACTACTCCTAAGTATATTATCATTAGGCTAGTTTTGAGTTTAATTTCCAATAATGCCCCACAATCCCCTTTCATCTACCTATTCCAATGATTTCTCCACAGCTCTAGGCGATTAGTGTTTACTCTTGATATTAAAAACTTAATATTCTAAAACTTTTGTGTAGTAGGCCAATAATATTTACATTTATATGACAGATATGATCATCTTGCTAACATGCTAACAAAGATCCTGGATGAACAGCCTGCAAATGCAGTAGACATAATTGAGAATATCAGCAAGGATGTGAAGTGGGCTCAGTTTCGGAAAAAAATGGACACTCTCCGAGATGAACATGAGATTCTTCCAACTTTTGAAGCTGCAGAAAAGCGTAAATCTTTGTTTGTCAAGGAGAATGGAGAAGGAGATGAGGAACTAGAAGAAGAGATAGTGAGTTATTATCAAAGGAAAAACAGATATTACATATAACAGGGAATGGGTGGGAGGATGGTGGGGAGGGAAAAGAGGAAGCGAGTGGTCTCTTTTATAGTGTTGCCTCTCATGATCAGCCACAGTACTATGTACCCTCTTCACAGCTGAGTTGGTTCCCTATCTAGTTGTGAAGAAGAAAACCTATCTGGTTACTTAGTTGGGATTTTTTCCTGTACTAAATCTAATATCCTGAACCTTTAGAATCATAGATGTTCTAGAGCAAATAAACAGAAAGCAAAGCTTACAATGTCTCCCTTATGCCAGTTCAGCATGGAGTATTGCATCTATATTTCTTTATCTAAAAGTGACATTTCTTTACCTAAAATGACCATAATTCTGGACACCAGTTTGAGAATATTGTGCAGAGCTGGTACTGTAACACTGAGAATGGAGAGTTTTAGGATCCTTCCAGCTCTAGCTGTGGTTCCAGTCCGTCCTGCTTCAACAACAACAAAATACATGGTTATAACAAAGGACTACTAGAATTAAAAAGCCACTTCTTAAAAGAGGGGATTTTTCAATATCAGTTGCTTATATGCAGAAGCATTTCTACTCAATTAAAAAAAAAAAAAAAAGAGAGAGAATTCTTATAATAATCAAGGGAAAGTAATCAAGATGTTGATTTTCATATGAAATTACCAGTATATATTTAAATGAATTGCCATTGCAGAATACAAATACCAACACCAGAAGAGATACTCCGATGTCTTTTCCATAGCCTTTTACTTATTTTACAGTAAGAGTATGCAATGGTAAAAATGGAAAAAAAAAGTAGGGTATTTCAGGAAGGAATTTTGAGGTTTTCATACTCCTATCTTTCTTTGATATAAGAAATCTGGAAAGGCCAAAGAAATTCCATACAAAAGCAGCACTACTTCTCCCATATTCCCTACCCTGCCATGTACAACTTCTAGTACCTTTGTCTGTGTGATAGAATCACTACCCCCATTAAATGAGAGAAGGGTGATAGAGCAAATGGAAATACTTAATGAAATCTTCATTATTTGCTTAGTTCTGCTTCCACTAAAGCCAGATGGAGTCATATTATGAACTTCAGTAAGAGCAGGGACCGGTGTTTTTAAAAATGCATGAGCTTTATGACAGGGTTTTCAAAAGAACAATATTCATTCCAGAGGAATACTGCTGGCCTGGTGTTTAAATATATGAAATATATATAATATTTTCTCCAAATGCATCTGCCACAAACACAGGGAAACACAGTCACTGTTTGTGAGCATCAAGGCCTCTTACATAGCTGACATCCTAGCACTGAAGTCCTTTGTAGATCTTGTGTGACTTCCCTTATTTTGCAGGAATTGGGAGTTTGAATTTTGAAATCCTGTATTTTCAAAGTTGTAGTTCATTTGTGTTCTCTTCTTCAGCCTTTAAATGGCATTTTTAATTTTTGTAAATGATGAAGATGGAGTGAATGAATGTCTGCAAAGCACATTGAGAGAATGAGTGGCACTACAGGAAAGTGGTATATAATGTTAGTGGATAATATGGTTGATTTTTCAGTTGTACTATTCTTTGCTTTAACTCTGGATCTTCTTTCCCAGGGAGAGACCCCTCTACCTAATGTGATGGAAACAGCCTTTTATTTTGAACAGGCTGGAATTGGCTTGAGCAAAGATGAATCCTACCACATATTCCTTGCTCTTAAAAAACTTGTTAACGCTCAGCCAATCCAGACTTGTCGCTTCTGGGGCAAAATTTTGGGCCTGGAGATGAACTACATTATAGCTGAAGTACAGTACCACGAGGGGGAAGAGGAGGAGGAGGAAACAGAAGAGGAAGAAGTTACTGAAGAAGGAGGGAAAGAGGTGGATGAAGTTGAAGATGAAGAAGAGGAGAAAGAAAAAGAAGACAAACCACCGGAGTCCACCTATAAGCCCCCACCTGCCATCCCAAGAGAAGAAAATGGGACTGGGGCTAATAAATATGTCTACTTTGTCTGTAATGAGCCAGGCAAACCCTGGGTGAAGTTGCCTCCAGTGACACCAGCCCAGATTGTCTGTGCCAGAAAAATCAAGAAGTTCTTCACTGGTAGGCTGGATGCTCCTGTTGTGAGCTTTCCTCCTTTCCCTGGAAATGAGGCCAATTACCTGCGTGCACAGATAGCTCGGATCTCAGCAGGAACCCAGATCTCTCCCACTGGATTTTACCAGTTTGCGGAGGAGGAAGAAGATGAAGAGGAAGAGGAGGGAGGAGGAAGAGATACATATGAAGAGAACCCTGATTTTCAGCCTCTTTCTGTGGCTGAAATGGTGGATTCTCTCTCCACATGGGTACACCATACACAGAGTATTCTAAAGCAGGTGTGTTCTGTCATAGCTCACACCATCCTCAGGTACCCTTCACACGGCAGTACTCGTAGGGTTTCAAAATGTAAATGACACTCTTCATTGCACATTTAAACAATTCACCAGGTAAAGTGAAATATTTTTTACAGAAAATATATTTGCTGTAGTATACAATATAGAAATATGTTGCACATATTTATATACAGCATATCTTTTTTTATATATATTTTTGGAACCATTTAGGCTTAGTACTTTTTTCAGCTGTGTGTTCTTGAATTCGAAACCTATCTTTAGATAACAGTATGGAGTTAGGCCTTGATAGATAAAAATAGCTGCTGGTAATCTTCTAGATTAAGTTTTTTCTTTTGAAGTCCTTGACCAAAATATTTTAAATTCTCTTTTCTCAGGTAGGATGCTAAAATGCAGATAACTTATGATTGTGTGCTAAGTAGAACTTACTTTTGTTTGTTTGTTTGTTTATTTTTCTTGTTTATTTTTTATGTGAAACATGAAAACGATCAGCTTAAAAGCTTCTGATACCAGGCTAGTGCTGGAAAGAGGTATTACTAATTTGATGATCAATTACTTGCTGACCAATCTACCAGTTCAAGAATAGTAGCTTAAATAACAGCAAACGTTAGGAAATAAGGTTTAAAAATATTACCAGCAAAACAGTAGTTGTAAAAATAAAATCTATATTCATTAGAATCTCACAGAACATTTTGTTACATTTCTTTGACTAGTAGCTAAATAACAAGGCAGACTGTAAAAAGCAGGGGCAAAGCTCATAACAGAGATACAAGGTTATTCTTAAATAAACAGGGATGATGGAGGAATGAAGGATACACAGAACACTCCGACAAGAGTATACAATATTCTGCCAGCAATAAACAAATGATGGAGTATTTTCTTTTCTTCACCCTCCTCCCTTAACTGTGTGCATGTGCCTGAGCCAGTTGCTTTACCTGGCTTGCATTCTTTCAGTGTTTGATACTTGCATTTATTATTCTTTCATATCATTTATAGGGTCGCTGTGTTTGGCTTAATCCTTTTCAAAAATCAGAGGAAGAAGAAGAAGAGGAGGAGGACGACGACGAGGAGGAGGAGAAAGCAGAGGAGCCAGATGCACTACAGCAAGAAATAGGACCACCTCTTCTCACGCCACTCTCTGAAGATGAAGGTATTCTTCATGGAACATGAAGTTTTTGCTTGAGAGCCATTAGGAATGTTGCCATTTAAGTAGTGAATATTTGAAGCTACAGGACTCCGATACTTCCTGGACCAGTGTAGCTTCCTCTTGTGGCATAAGAACACTCGTTTATAAAAATGATCAAAAGCAAAACGGTTAACACTAAAGACATTAAAACTGAAATAATTGGGTTTACTAGTTAACATTCTTGTTCAGAATAAAGAAAAAATACCTCAGACTTGTCAGGCTACTGTGAGTTCAAGACAGCTCACTACATGAAATGCATTCAGCTATTTTTCCGCCATCTTTTTAAGCAAAAAAAAAAGTGTGTGTGCAACTGTAAATAAATACATATATATGTACACACACGCATAGATAGGCAAGTAAGAATTTAGATCCTGTAACATATTACTGCAGCAAATCATAGGAGTATGGGAACCTGAATATTGAATTCATAGTGAAGTATCTTCCTACTCTCCATTCTTTGATCATGGTGAAATACAACTATGTAACTTACCCATGAGTGTTAAAAAGTCCTTGACTAGTGAAACAGAGGTGAGTACTGCTGAATTTCAGGCTCTGGTAGCATTCCTCCCCTACCGACCCATACATCCAAACCAACTGTTCAAATACAGCACCTGCATTTACTGCTTCTGACTGCTGGCTCTTCTAACATGCAACTCAACATAACCATTGCTTGAATTCTGTGGAAGTCTTGTAGTTCAGTCTTAAATATTTTGTACAGGTTCGTAAGTCAATTTATTGATAGACTGTGTGTGTTTGGCTGCCTCCAGGAATTCAAAACATTCCTGCCTGGACAGCTCAGACTTCTACAGACCTGATCCCTCAATACGCTGTTGCAATCCTCCGGTCTAACCGATGGCCCGGAGCTTATGCCTTTGCATCTGGCAGGTGAGTAGCTCCTTGACATGGTTACAGCACAGACTGTGTATGCTAAACACAGATACCTGTCTAATGAAGTCATTGTTGCTTTAATTCGTTGACTGAATTGTAACTATTCCAGAGACTGATGGAGAAGGCCACTTAAATGTGCAAAGCAGCAGTAAATATTAAAACGGATAATCACTGCAAAGGCTAGTATAAAGTTAAGGGGTGTAAATCTCTGTTAATATTTGGGCACAGTCCTCAATTTAAAACCTATATTCTTGAGTCTGTGGCACTTTTTACAAAACCAGCTACTTTCTGTGGTTCTAATGTCTGTTTGTTTCCACTACACACAGTATAGTCACTGCCTTTGCATGGTTTTAAAGTGGCCCTGCAGTGGGTGTCAGAACTGGCGTCACGTTACCGGTGTGAAGTTGGAGTCGTATTGCAATATGGAGCAATGACAGAGTATTGCCTTCATCATTTTAACATTTGGAGATTTTTAATGGAAGAGGTATTAGTTAACCAACAGTTACAGCAGTTAAGAGGGGGTGCCATCTTTTAAATACTTGTGTGATAGCCTATCTGCACCACAGGGACGTTTTGCACAGCAGTGTAAGGAAGCCTGGCAGTATTTTTGTCGGGAGGAGAATGCGTAAACTTTCACTTCTCTTTCTCAGGAAATTTGATAACATCTATTTTGGCTGGGGTCACAAATACAGTCCAGAGAACCACACTCCTGCACTGCCTCCGCCAGTGCAAGCGGAATACCCCAGCGGGCCAGAAATCACTGAGATGAGAGACCCCACTCTGGAAGAGGAACTGGCTTTCAAAGCTGCAAGGGAAGCAGCCTTAGCTGCAGATGAGGAAGAGGAAGAGGAAGAGGAGGAAGGCGATGAGGATGATGAAGAGGACGATGATGATTAACATATAGGGAAAACCATATTATTAAAAGTTCAAACATGAATAGTAGTTTTGTAAATTAGTAATTAATTAGTTGACCCTAAAAGAAATGCAATGGGAGCACGCCGTCTCCTTTGATTTCTGCAGGCTCTCCTTGGCAGCTGCCTTGCCCCCAAGCCCTCGCGAGGAGGCTGCGCTGCTTTCCCTGGAAGCCGGCAGAGTGAAGTGGCCCTTTCCGTCAGGAGACTCGGCGAGCAACAGTCCTACTTCTGCTTCCTGAAGCAGTGCTGCTCTGAACTACCATCCACCGAACGCTCACGTTGTTTTTCTACCCTGCACCTCAGCGCCTATGTAAATTTCACTTAAACCAAAAGAAATAAACTTAATACATAACATCACTCTTCCGTGAGAAGCACACTGCTTAAATTCAGCAGATAGCAGACAGTTCCTGGCCGAGCTCACCGGCGGCGCGATCCCGAGGCGGGCAGGCGCCGCAAACCTGGCCGGCACCATGGCGGGAGTCCCGGCAGACGGGGGTGTGACGCGGGACAGCTCAGGGGCTGCTCAGCCACCTATCCCTCAATACGCCGTCCCTGCGCTCCCCGCCGCACCCCCGTCAGCTGTTAGCGAGTGGTACGCGCCGCCGTGGCGTCTACCAATAGGAAGCGGCCCCAGGAGAAGTTCAAACTCCGGTGGCGGTTGGGGCGCCGCGTTGTGCGTTCGGGTGCGGGAGGGCGAGCAGGGAGCGAGCGGCTGCCTTGGCGAGGGCCCAACGGCCGCGGGGATGGCGGACGAGGGAGCCGTGACGGTCTGTGTGCGTGTGCGGCCGCTCATCGCCAGGTGAGGCTCCGGCCAGGAGGGAGTGTGGCTCCCGAGCCTCCGGCTTGAGGGGCGGCTGTGGTGCTGCCCGCAGCCTTGGCGTCCCTCGGCTTGCCTGGGCCTTGCTGTGTCCGCCTCGTCTCCAGCCGGGCCCCCGGGGGCGCCGCTACCGCTCTCTGAAGGCGGGGAATTGAGGGCATAAATGCGGCGTCTGTGACTGTGGAGGGAGAGAGGCGGAACAAACAGGGCTGGCTGGGGTTTGGGAGGTGCTCGTGGTAAGGGGGTTCACCCACGTTGTAGGAGCAGAGGCCTAACCTAATAAAGTTTAACAGAGTATCTCTTACCGTAGAGAAAACGCTCTGGAAGATAAAGTGTCACTCCACTGGAAAAGTGAAAATAATACTGTTTCCGAAGTGAATGGCACAAAAGTGTTCAGTTATGGTAAGAATACGAAAGCAATTGTTTTATTTTAATGCTTCCCTTTGCTACTGTACCACTTTAACATATCAACTAACCTTAATGACCTTAGTTTTTTGCAATGTCCCTGAATTTTTTCTCCAGTATCATAATTTTGAAGAGGTGCCCTTGGAGCACGCAGGATTTGATTTCTCTTTTAGTCAGCATCAGGGATGTGCTATTGAGGTCAGCTTCCAGATGAATGTTGCTTTCTTTGTTCTGGCTCCTACTATACTATGGTTTTTGGAACACACGAGCCTCCTTCTTTTCATACAAGTTCCAGTTACAAATAAACTAGAGCAGGGCTCGTCTGGAGTATCTAGGGACAAGGGGATGGGGGCACCCAAGCCCCAAATGGAGAAGTGCCTAGTGTGGATATGACATCCTCATAACTAACTGCCTCTCTTTGGGTCTCTTCTTGCTAATCCATTTTACTTGTTAATCATGAATGTAGCCACTGCAGTGATGTTTTCCCAAATTACAGATCCAATAAAAGTGTGCTCCAAGCTGGGAGTTTAACAAGCAGCTTGTCTTGTCAGGCTGCCAATCCTCATAGATAAATTAGCTGTAACTGTTTATAGGGTTAAATGGCATTGCTAAGTGTGTCCATTGTTCTTAGGCATTTTGGCTTGTTGTCTGCTTGCCTTATCTTTCTTGACTCTGGGCTTAATATTTCTGTAAGGAAAAAAAAGCCTGCATTCATGTCACATTTTATGTTTGAATTATCCTATAAATAATCTGATACCCATTTACTGGATTTGAAGTCAGCAATACCAAGGTGGCAGTTTGGTTCTGCTTTGCAATACAATGAATTCACGTGCTTTATTTTTTTGTTTGTTTTTAAGATCGTGTCTTTCATTCAAGTGACAACACTCAGCAGCTATATGAAGGTGTAGCTGTTCCAATTATACAGTCAGCTGTGCAAGGTTATAATGGTAAGGATGAAAACCGTTTTTAAATCCTGTTAGTAATGTATTTCATAAGTAATTAGTAAAATTTAATCATCTTTCTAGGCACAATTTTTGCTTATGGACAGACTGCTTCGGGGAAGACCTACACAATGATGGGAAATGAAGATTCTGTGGGCATTATTCCTAAGGCAATTCAACATGTTTTCAAAGTTATTTGTGAGGTGAGCAATTTGGTTAAATTGAAGTGACTGAAAGGGAGAGTAGTATTTGTGGATGTCACATAAAATTTAATTTTAACATCAAGGAGCTTATGAAGGAAATGAATTTATATTGGACCATAAGGTGCAGTTGCTTTGCTTGCCTTGCAAAGATGAGTGGCTTAAAAGAAGATAATGGGACTTTTAGCTGGAATCAAATCAGAACAAAAGTGAGGGGGGTTGTTAAACTTGCAAATATACTAAAGCTTGATGACAAGTATAAATAGATGCTCACTCATTAATATGGTAGATAAGGTTCTGGTATTGTAAAACTTTTAAAACTTAACAGTACTGAAGATTCTTCAGGGGAAACAGTGTGACACTAAATTTACTTATTTCAGGCTTTCAAAATAATCATAGGCTAATTGCTCAATGCTAATAGGAAGTAAGGAAAAGGTGTAACTTAAGAGTGATTTCCAAAACATCATCTGCAGAGCACTTGCTTCTGCCTTGAGGATTCCAGGAAATTGTTAACAGTTACATGAAACAATCACTGCTCCCTTGAGGAGGTGCAGAGTACCTTAAGAGGTCTGTAAAAGTAACTAAGGCCAAGAAAACCTTCCATGGTGGTGTAGTCCTTGAGTCCCTGGTGAAGCCTTCCCTCACCCTGCTATTCTCTACCAAGGATGCTGGGGAAGAAGCAGCCAAGTAGATCTAAGGAAGCAGAGACAGAAGACTAGGTACAGAGAGAGGCAAGAAGCTAAGCAGGAGGAAATAAGATGTGGAAAGGGCATTTAGTGGGAGAACTATTGTAATGCTTCTGTAGGGCAGTCATCTTCTGTATCCTACTAAAAGTGATATGCCATTAGTGCAGATGGGAAGAGGTAGGATAGAAAAGTGATTCTATATTGGTAATATGCTTCTCTGCAAGGAGGTTGGAGAGAAAGAAATCTGGGATCATTGTCCAAACATATACCTTTGAGTTGAGAATGCTGTTCACTGGATAGTCTGTAACTTTTCCTTTTTTCCTTTTTTTTGTTTGTTTGTTTTTTCCCCCCCTTTGAATGGTAGATTCCAGACAGAGAATTCTTGCTAAGGGTTTCTTACATGGAAATCTACAATGAAACTATTACAGATTTGCTTTGCGATATCAGGAAAAAGAAGCCTCTGGGAATTCGTGAGGATGTTAATGTAAGTGGATGTTATGTAGTGTAAATATTGTATCTGCTTGGAGTAAAAAGTTGTGCTTTTTTTTTTTTTTTTAAAAGCCTTCAGAGACACATAATTGAAAACTTCCCTGTGTCAAAATGTGTAATTGCTACCTTCAGAACTAGCAGTACATGAGATGTAGTAGAATAGCAGGGAAGTTGGGCTTACTGTTGCTGATTAATCTTTATAAATGTTTGTAAAAGTAGACTTAATCCCTTAAGATTTCCATGATAGTGTATTTTATTTGACAGTGAATACTTGGGAGTTGTCTAGCTAATAAAACTTCTACAAACATGATATTAAACCCCTAGCTCCATGTATTAGAAGTCTTCAGATATTTAGAGTTACTTTGTAGGTGGTATGAAGATGGCAATAAAATAGATACACTTTTCTTCTACTGTCATCAGAGTGTAATCATCAGACTAGAACTATTCCATAAGAAACTGGGGGGAATCTATGTGAATGCCACCTTCAGTTTCTTAATAGCAAGTTTTGTAGCAAATAATAAAAATTGGTTGTTTGGTTTTTATTGCTTTTTGGTTTTGTTTTGGTTTTTTTCCTATGTCCTAAATGATCAATGCTTTTGGTACTTGGGGGGGAAAAAAAGATTTCTCAGTTGTGTGATTATGGCCTTGTAACATTTACTGAGAATATACTCCTGAATTCCCTTAGAAAATGTCCAGAAGGATATTTCTCTTACCAGTTTTATTTTTAGGAAACTTTCTAGAAATGTTTGATTCTCGTGCCTTTAGACTTTTATCACAACTGTAGCCTAAATTTTCCCTATCCCTTGTGTTTGTAGTGAAAAGACATTCAACTGATGTTGAAACTAGACTAAATACCATAATAATTGCTGGTAGTGTTAATGTAGTGAAGTGAGTTCTGAGTTCACTAAAATTTATTACTTTTTTTGTTCATTAGAGGAATACATATGTGGAAGATCTGATTGAAGAGGTGGTGGTTTCCCCACAACAAGTTATGGAATGGATCAGAAAAGGAGAAAGTAAGTTGTTTAGCTCATGTCAGCTGATATCTTAAAGCTTTGATAAATTTGGTATATATGGAATCACAGGGTATCTCTTTGAGATTATATTCAGAAATCACTTTTTCAGATAATTTTGTGCTTTTTGTCTTTTCTCCATTTTATCAGAATATAAGCAGAAGCATTCTAATCTTGCTTTTTGACAGAAAATCGTCATTACGGAGAAACAAAAATGAATGAACACAGCAGCCGTTCCCACACTATCTTCAGAATGGTAAAAAACATTTCACTACTAGGAGGGGCTTTACTGTTTTCAAAGTGGCAAACTCTATTGCACCCTCTTCTAGATCATTGAAAGCAGAGAACGAAGCGACCTTGCAAATGCAAACTGCGATGGAGCAGTTATGGTATCCCACTTGGTAAGCTATACTCCAAGAAGTTATTAAATAGGCATTTAAGTAGAGACTTTACTTTTTTAGAAACCTGTTGTTTCAGAGAATAATATTACTTTATAATGACATTAGAAGCATGCTTTGTTGTCAACTTGTAGCAGACCTTTCTTAAGGAGAAGTCATATTTCTGATCCTCTGTGTAGAGGAAGACTCTTGGGGTGTCTAGAGGATATCTTCTCATGTCAGAATTCCTGTTGGTGGGAATATTTACTAGACAGTGTATGCTGGACTGGGGAGTATTATGCCCTACCCAGGAGCCTGAGGGGCTATTGTCACAATGCACTTGCATTTTGTTAAACAGCTTCCCCTACAGTTGTGTGTGTATAGCAGCTATGGGCTGCTTCCAGTAATGACTCGCTTGGTCCCAAGTGTAACTTCATTAAATTCTTAGGGGTTTAGAATGAAGAGGATCTAAAACTAAATTGCCTCAGAACTAACCTGTGAAATATTTAATGAATTTGCAGAACTTGGTAGATCTGGCAGGCAGCGAAAGAGCAAGTCAAACGGGATCTGAAGGTGAGTGTTCGATATCTCTCTCCTGATGAAACTAGCATAGAAAGATCAAATCATTTCCTATGTGCTGTTGTGTTTCTTACTGTTTATAAATAATCTCTTGTCTCTTGGATAATCCCTCGAAGCATAACATAGAACAAAGCTTGACAGTTTGAAAATGTCTTCATGTTGTTTTCAATTAAAAAAGGTAATAATGATAATAACAAATTGCTGTGTGATACCTAGGAGTGCGGCTGAAGGAAGGCTGCAATATAAACCGGAGCTTGTTCATTCTGGGTCAAGTTATCAAAAAACTTTGTGATGACCCTTCTGGGTAAGTACTTGTGTTTGTATACCTGTTTTAAGATAACTTGGTAATAAAGAAATTAAAATCCTTTATATAGAATCCTATTTTATGTAGGTAACTATTTCAAATAACCTCTAGAAAATCGAATTACTATGCTGTTTTTTTAATACAAAAATATTAATTCTTTATTTCTTCCTTCTATTTTCATCAGCTTCATAAACTACAGAGACAGCAAACTGACTAGAATTCTGCAGAACTCACTTGGAGGAAATGCTAAGACGGTTATTATTTGTACAGTTACTCCTGTGTCTTTTGATGAAACTCTCAGTACTCTTCAGGTAAAAAGTCTCACCTGCTTTCAAGCATTATTCTGACTCAAGGCTTCATTGTAAATAGGTTGGAGGGGTGGAAAATATAACCTGCTGGATCTGTGGTCACTTGCATCTTCTAAAGATCCTCGGTGGACTTGGAACTTGAAATATTTGTTTTGTACACAGCATCTTTTCCCAGTCATTATCTTGTATTAGGTTGTCTAAAGCTTTCTGGCAACTGGGGCAAAGCTCCTTCTCTCACCTTGCAGACAGGAGATGACCCATTTTCTCATTTGCCTTTTCCAAGGCAGTTAGGTTTTCCCTAATACGATACGTTAGGTCCTACAGGAAATGAGGGTAACTGAACTATTCATGAGCTGTATTCATTAAGTAGGCTTTTGTTCCTTTTTGGTGCTATTTTGAGCTTTTTATTCAACAACAACAACAAAAACTTGGTATATTTTTGCTTAAATGTTATGCTTCCCTTTAAGTATTAATATCAAGCAAAGAAAACTTACCTTTTAAAAGCTTACAATACATGAAAAGTAAGCAAATGTAAATATTTTTATCCTTTATATGTTGATCTTTAATAAACTGTGCCTTCATTCTGTTGGAAAATGAGACAGAATAAATCTTTTGATATGTTTGTTCTCTATTACTCATGAGAGAATACTCTTCCAGTTTGCCAATACGGCCAAAAGAATGAAGAATACTCCTAAAGTCAATGAAGTACTCGATGATGATGCTCTCCTGAAGAGATATCGCAAAGAAATTTTGGATTTGAAAAAGCAGCTGGAGGAAGTATGTAATAAACTTATTAATCTATCCTTGGTATTGATAGCTATTTGGAAACATTCTGTTTTAAATCAAAACCAGGTACCTTTTGGAGGGGTAGATAAACTGTTTAAAGTGTTATCTGTCTTTTCTATTGAGGCTACAAATTGGAAAGGTGATGTGAAGTTTATTAAAGCTGATGGTAGTGAACATATCTGTGTGAAAGCCAACACTGAAGGGGATCAACTAACTGAATTGCCTTCTTTCTGTAGGCTAACATTTAAGAAATAGAAGTTTGCCATGCCTTACAGCACAATCTAATATTGCTACAGATCAAAAGGAATAATTACTTGGAATCTTCAACTGACATTCAGTATCATCTTATATTCTACCTTCATATTTTCCCCCCTTGCCTATGTTTAACTTAAGTTTGAGTTGCAAGAAGTTGCAACTGTGTAAAACCACTGGGGAAAACTTAAATCATGTATAGGCAGAAGATACATTTAGAAAATGAATAATGGTGACTTCCCACCAAACACTTTTTCTCATGTTCATATTTCTCAAAAACAATAATCTATGGAGTTGAGGACTATTCTCACAAGTTTTGTTACAGTATAGATCATAAAAGATAAAGCACAGGAAAAATACAACTGAAGATACTGTTTTGGTGAACCAAATCATGTGATATTTTTTTTTTCCCAAATAAAAAAAAATCGTCCCAAGAGAAGTTTAAGGAAAAATAACTGACCTCTTATTTTTAAGAGAATGAATTTACAGTATAAACTTGCACCTAAAGTGTTTTTTCTACCTTCTGAGCTAGTAGGTAGTGAAGAGAGTACTTTAGGCACAGAAGAGCTTGTTGGGAAATCCCATGTGAACTTTGAATTGCTCTCAAGTATTGTCTGGTTATGATAAAGCTGGTTTGTTTGTGGTTGGTTGTGGGGTTTTTATTTTTTTATTTAAAAAAAAAAAGCTACTGTAATGCAATTGCTTTACAGCAGAAAAAACTTTCAGTACCTTAAAATTTAAGAGACCACATAGTAGCTTGCTGTTATTTGATAATGGAATTATAGTCCTCAAAGTTCTTCAGGTTCATGGCACCACGGGAAGGTCAGTTTAAACTATATTACACTTGAAAGAGCACTTTTTTCTTTGTCCCTCAAAATCTGAGGCTATATTATGCTGTTAACAGTATTAATATTGTTCTTAAGTACTAAGCCTACAAGTGAATTGTAGACTAAATTGTCAGCTTTTTTGTTAAAGACTGAAGACAACTCTTCCAGACTTAAAAGAATACATGTGTGTAGTTTTTAAATATTAATTATGTAAATTAAATAAACTAAAAAGAAAAGAAATACCAGTAATTATGTGCCATAAAATCCATAGGAGTAATTTGTGCTCTTAAAAATGACACTGATTAATATTCTTTTAATGGAAGGTGTCTTCGAAGACTCATATTCATGCAATGGAAAAAGACCAACTGGCCCAGCTGTTGGAAGAAAAAAATTCTCTTCAAAAAGTACAGGAAGATAGGATACGAAACTTAACGGAGATGCTGGTGACTTCTGCCTCCTTTTCCTCAAACCAGATTGCTAAAGTGAGCACCTGTTCTAGATCTTGTAACTCTGAAATACTTTGCAAATGTAATATTAAGTACACAGGGCTATACTGATGATGAGAAATAAGCTCAACAGGTAATTCTTACATATTTTTTTCTTTTTTTAAAGGGGTAACTTTTACAGTAACCTCAGAGCGAGTTAATTCAGTGTTGCCTTGCAGTGAACAGACTGCAGAGTTTTGCTTTCAGATCGTTAGGCTGCAGTTTAATTTTGGAGAAACTGCAAAACAGTCTTGTTAGCTGCTGGTACTGTTACAGAACTAGCCTAATGCATCATCTACTCTCCACTTTGGTTGTATCTCTTTCTGTAAATAATTTTTTTTAAAGGCCAAGAGAAGAAGAAGAGTTACTTGGGCTCCTGGTAAAATAAACCAGGCGAATGTGAACTATTTTGAAGACTTTGAAAAACCGAAGTCGACTGAAACAAAAAAAATGAAAATGTCTCTGTCAGCACTACCAGACATGGAGGATTGTAAGTATCTTCAGGAAAAAAATAAAAAAGGAAAATCTTCAAAGAAGCTTTGAAATGATAAATAATCCTTTTTTAATAAATCAAAGTTAAAAGGAAATTAATTTGCTAACAATATGATGGCTCTTTTATTTATTTGGCACAATAATAGTTGAATTGTGGTCTGTGAACCCAGTTCTGGAGGAGTTATCTGTAGCCCATAAGGAAATTTGTCTGCCAGCAAAGAATGCTGCCTGCAGTGTGGTTTTAGCACAATAATACTGCTAGCTCTTGTGCTGGAAATAAGATGAATTTTATTTAAAAAGTGGGAACATGAGTCTTACTTTCCCAGGTAAAATAATGCATAGCACATTGCTGTTAGATAACTTTGCAAGCTTTACTTAGTTTTCCAAAGGGAATAAGTTGACTCTCTGATAGCACAAATTAAGGGGGGGTAATCTCTGTATGCATTTTCCAAGGAAATTCTCCCCCCATTGTGGATATTGAGGCTTTAATTTGTTAAAACCAAAGGTAAGAGCTCTGTGGTAAGAGGCAGGGTCTACAAATAGTTCTGCCGTGCAGTCTGCCCCAATCCCCAAGTATTTTGTAAAAGCAGCAGAAGTTTTTCTGTAGCGCAGACTGTCCATCCAAACTGTACTCTAACCCCAGGGAGGAGGTGTGGGGGGAAAAAAATGAGGATGGGGAGGTGTGGAATTCCAAAATCCTCAACAATAATAGGTAAGTCAGTACTCAATCACATTGAGATGCAGAGATATTCAAGCAAATACTAGAGCGAGGAACAAGGAAAGTTGCACTGAAGACAAGAGAATAATTAGATGGTATTCTTGCAAAATGTCACCTTGCAGCCTTATTACTTAGCTTTCCTGTCAAGGTGTTTGCTTGTGTGGGGATTGTTGGGTTTTTTTCCCTGTATGAAGGTGGGTAGGTATGGGGTTGGTTTTTTCCTTAAATCTTGCAAGATGCTGGTCACTGGTTCTTTCCTTGACACTTAAACACTTTTCCTAGTCTGTGTTCTGGATTTGGTTGAGTATTTGTGCTGACCAATTTATCACAAGCCAGTAAGTGTAGGGACTGGGTTTCAGTGTGGTTCACTTTCACAAGAGAAAATCATGAGATTGCAAAGCCCTGCTTGATGTGCTACATCTTTGCCACTGATTGTTTCCAATGTGATAAAATTATTTGATAAGAAAATAATTCTCAATGCCCAATTAAAATCTACTACTACTCTATATCCTTGAATACATCTTTCTTTTCAGCTGTATCAGAGAATTCTGAACATGACAACCAATATCTGATGGCTCCTGATCAAGTTTCAGATGTAGAATGGACTTCTGGACCTAATATGAATTGGGTAACAATATTTAGTTGTTTAATACAGTGCGTATACATTACATGCTTCTCAGTAAGATCAGCCTTACTCTTGTGTAGAGCACCAATATTCTTCTATATATATGACGAATTACAACTGGTTAGAAAGTCACTTGGTCATCTCTGTGAAGCTGTGGGATGGTTCTATGATTCTGTGTTTTGTGGTGAATGGTGCAGTAAGCTCTGGTAGTTAAACTGGACTATCTGTGCAAAGACAACCAACAGGGAAGAGAACACTGAACTTGGATGATCTTTTAGATCAGTAAACTAAGAGCGATTCTTTTTTTAGACTCAAAGAGATTTTGAAGAATCCGTGCAACTCTGTGAAGCATTAGCACTAGAAAAGGTAAGTCTGTTCTGTAGCTTCTAGAAATAGTGCCAACATTCCAACAACAACTTCTAAAGTTTCTTATGCTTCTTCAGGATATGGCTGTAAATGAGGTCAACGTCCTGCAAGCTAACTTTAATAACCTAGTATTGGAAAATGAGCAGTTGAAGTTAGAAATAAAGGAAATTAAGGAGAAACTGAAGGAAAAAGTAGAAATGGATGAATTTGAAGCACTGGAAAAACAAACACAAAAAGATCACGAGGTAAGGTGCAGAGATAAGAATTCTGTATGCTCAAAGTTCTGTGGAGTTCATGCACTGTACGCACACTTGGATGCTGATTCACGAACAGGTGGTGTTACAAGCTGCATTTAGCAATAGAATGAATGGACCCAGCATTTAACATGCATTTACTCAATGTAAAATTAGAACTTAAATCATTGGAGAGTCACATACTTAAGTTTAGTTAAATGTATATTTTTATATGTATTATATAAAAATATATGATCTGAATTTTACTCTGGATTTCTGCAAGAGACAGTTCTTTGCTGCATAAATATATTTTTCAAACTGCTCTGAGGTTAAAGTATGGTTACTAAACAATATTTCACCTTTCTTGTGCAAAACATTGTGGTTTACAACCCAAGACAGCTCTGGCTTTTGATACTCCATTGAGCTATTTGAGCATTAACTTTTAACATATTATTTATCTTAGTAACAAAATACTTGAAATTATTGTGGGAATAGTAATGTCCAGGGAAAATTGAAACATTGCATTTTGTGCCAGTAAGTCAGAAAAGGGAAACCTCCCTACTGGGTAATTTATGATATAGGAAATTCAGTTCTCTTCACCTCCACATGCTGCTACAAGACAAAATGAGATGTGCCTTTTCTGTCTGAACATTTTATGCTGTGATTCTCATTTTCTTTTCATGATACTCCTAACTATATAGAAATACTTGCAGGAGAGTGCTCATTTTAAAACTTTTCACTGCCCTTAAAATTACAGGTTAGATTTTCTCCCCCTCTATGCCTGTGACTCTATAGAAGTACTTGTAGATGAGTGCTTATTGTAAAGCTTTTCTATCAAAGACCAAAGGAAAAGAGTTCTTGAATTTCAAAAGTGCTTTTCTATCTAGTCATCTTGCCTCTCCTTGTGGAGGATGCCACCAAATGTGTTTACAGCTTGCTTTACTACAATTTCAGCACCTTCTCATTCTTGTTAGTGAACAGATTAAATCAAATACCTGCACTGAGCCATAAAAAGCTGCTTAACATGACTAGAATTTGAAGGTTGTATCTGTACAAGTTCTGCATTAATTGCTTTGATCACATTGCTCTTGCTTCTTGAGCTGTTGCAGATTAAACTGTACTGGAATCGTGGTTTGCCCGCTAACAGAAAACACAAGACAGACCTTGCTTATTTTCATGGTGTTGGCAACTAAATCTACTGGTGTGCGTGCTTTCTAACATCCTCTGCAATTTTGCTTTAATTTGCTCCACAGATACAACTAATGCATGAAATTACCAACTTAAAGAATCTAGTTTCAAATGCTGAAGTGTACAACGAGGAACTTGAGGTGAGACTGTCCGTGAATTTATATGTGCTAAGAATCTTAATGAAATGGGCTTATTTTGTTTATGTTGAAATACTGCATTTGCTGAGGACAACCTTATACATTTCGCTCTGGTTAGTCTTGGATGCATGTAAAATGCATGAACACTTACTACCTATGAAGTAGGTTTTTGTTAAATTCTTACCTGAAAAAACTCGGAACTAAAATCTTCCTTATTCCTTTTTTTATCCCAACTTTCAGGCAGAAATAAACTCCAAAACGGAACAGCTGAAAGAGAAAGAGAACAAAATAAAGATATTACAGAATCATGTGGAAGAATTACAGAAAGCAGGAGCAGAAAAAAAGGAAACATCTTTTTCAGTGGTAAACTTGAGTTTTCTGCCAGGTTTGGCTTTGTTGGAGGTGGGTTAAATTTAGGTATAACCTGTCTCTTTTTTTCTTTCTTTTTTTTAGGGGGATTCTGATAAACTGATTGAGGAAATTCAGCAGCTGAATAAATCCCTTGTAGATAGTGAAACTGTAGCCTTGGATGCCAAAAAAGAATCTGCTTTCCTCAGAAGTGAAAATCTGGAGCTGAAAGAGAAGATGGCAAGTACTTGTTAAACTGCACTTATAGCTGTAAAAAATGTTAAGGGCCTGTCTGCTCCCAGCCTAGGGAAGGTGGCAATTGGTAAATATAAGATGGGGTGGAGTATTTGGAGAAAGCTAATGAGTCATGCTCCAAGTAATGCTTATATTGTGGAATTGATGGAAAAATGAGTCTTCAGGAGAAATGTAAAAAGAAAATAGACTTCTTCTACAGAAGTGGGTGGTTAGTTTTAGGTTTACTATTGGAGAGAGAGAGAAAAAGCATATTATCTGTCTTTAGAAAATTACTAGGACATAAGGCTTCAAACCTAATTTTACCAGAGAGTAGAAGAGAGCAAGAGATAGGAACTTAGAGAGGTGGGATGGAGCTTGCTTTGAGTGAGTAAAGACAAAATAGTAGCAGTTATGGCCCTGAACTGTAAGGTATGTTTTGTTACAGGACTCTGACAGGAATGCAGTTCTTAAACTGTGGGTTATTCTGCCATATTTATTATGGCTAAAGTTGTTCAGCATGACAACAGGAACTGTAACAGATGCAATATTTAAATGTTAAGTAAAGTAGACTTTTCTTTTGTGTATGAATTGTATGTTGTGTTGTTTTCCTGAAGAATGAAATCTTAAGTAATTACAACCAAATGCAGAAGGATGTTCAATTCTATCAAAGCCAACTAGAAGCAGGAAAAGCCAGTTACAGAAAAATGCAAGCTGACTTGCAGAAAGAGCTGCAGTCTGTATTTCAAGAAAACACAAGACTAACTTCACTGATGGAGGGCAAAGTTCCAAAAGGTACTGTTTCAGGTGGTGGTTTTTTTACCCCCCTCCACCTCTCCCCCTCACCTTTCCCCATAATGGTGGGAGGATAGGGAAGATTTTGGTTCTTGTTTTCTCAAATACTTGGTGTCTGTCAATATAAAAAAAATAATGGCAATCTGGTACTTTTGGCTCATAGAGACTGCTTCAGTATTTTCCTGAGCTATTTGGAGAATTGTAACTTTCAGAATGTTTTGTATTTAACACACAGTCAAGTTAATGAATGGTGTCAGGGAGAATCTAAAATGAACTGGATGTCAGCCTAACAAGTGATGATGAAATTCAGACCAGTAGTTTCAGTTGTTGGCCATTGTAAAATATACTTTTCTGGAATTATGCTGATGTGATATCCAGGATGCATTATAAATCTTCTGCTTGATTTACAACATGCTTTTCTCTCATGCTCCTTTTATCCATTAATTCTCTAGATCTTCTCTCTCTTGTGGAGCTGGAAAAAAAGGCAGCTGACTTAAAAGGAGAACTAGAAGAAGCCTTGAAAGAGAATGGGCTTCTACGAACTCAAGTAAATAAGCTATCAGAATTTCAGTCTCTACCAAATACTGTTGAGAGACAGCAGAAGGAGGTAAACAACAAAAAAACCCTTTTTCCTTGTTTTGACACTGGATATGAAGCTTTAAAACCAAAAGTCATGTTGAATCAAATAACCTGTGCTTTTACAACTAAGTTTATTAAACTATTGTTTCACAAGTATTTCATAATTGCATCTAGGAATAAATGTAAGATCACATGTCACAAAGTCTACTACAATTAATCAAGAACTTCTAGTCCAATATTTGTCTGCCTGGTTGCCTTGGTCACCACGGATAATTGTGTGTGAATGTATAATAGTTTTTGGTCCTGGTTTGCTGTTCTAAAACTGAATTTTTGTTTAATTGGGCAAAGAGAAGATTTCAAGACCTCTTAGCAGGGATGCTGCTTGATAAGTGAGAGATGTAACTTGTAAATTCTGGAAAACTTGCAAGGAAACATATTTCCTGGCAGGTCAGGGCTTAGTTTGCTATAAATGGGTCTTAAAGGCTTTGTTTGCAAACACTTTGAGTGCCTTTATCCTCAGAGATAAGGATTACCTGCTACAAAGTATGTAGAGTGAAAATTATCCAGGGCAAGTAATCTGACAAACTCAGAAAGCTTCTTCAAAAAGTTCTAAACCCTTCCCAGTCTATTAGTGGTCTACTTCCATTAATAAGCAAAGCCTCATTAGATGCTTGCAAACTTAGAAACTCTGTATCTTGAAGAAAGTATTGATAGATCTAGATACTTAGTTTAAGGGTTATAGTATCAGAGTATAGTATAGTCCAGTCCTAGCTGAAATGTAGGAAGAAGGAAAGGTTTAAAGAATATCCAAAGAGTTAGAGAAGTTTTAAGGTTTTGGAAGGGGCTTGTCCACCTTCCTTCTCTTTGAAGGATTGTTTGCTAGGCAGCTTCCTCCCAACAAAGTGAATCCCAATGTACTGTGTTGGGTGTTTGCTTATATGGGCATGTAAATGTGTGGCTTACTATGCAGCTATGACAAATACTGATGTAGAAATGCTGTTAATATTGCTTTTCTGTTGGCAGATTCTTGAAAAATGTGAGGAGCTACGCTTAATAAAATTGGAAAGAGAAAAGCTGCTTTCTGAAGTAGCTGATAATGAAATTAGACTTAAACATATGACTGAAGAAATTGAAAAATCAAAAGACAATCTAGCAGATGCACAGCTTAAATATGTAAAATCAGATCAGGAATATGTAGCACTTAAACAGCTTCATGAAGAACTAGAGCAAAAATATGTAGCTGCATCAGACAACAATGAACAAATGAAGCTCCAAATAGATGTACTGTCTAAAGAAGCACAAGAGTCTAAAACAGCTTTGGATGGAGTGAAAGTAGAGGTCAGTGTCAAATTGTTCCTTTCAACAGAAAAAACATGAGGAATTAATTCCTAATATTAAAAAAAAAAGGCAAAAAAACCCAAACAAATAAAAAACCCTCAAAACTTTTTTGAGACGTAGTCTGTCACCAAAATTCCTTTATCATCAGTGGATATTACTTTTACATACCAGGTTGCAGGATTATGGAGCAAAATTGGTAAAGAAATGCACATGTTCTCCCTCGGTACTTGACCTTTTAATTCTTGTTTTCTCATTCTTAAGTTATATCTCTTATGCAAATACTTTTCTTAAATATGGTGCTATGACCTACTCTATCTGAAGTCATAGAAATAAAGTTTCCTCATCAGGAACTGAAGTTTCTTTGAAAGATCTTCTGATCTAAAGAGAATCACTACACAAATTAGCAATTACAAGGGAGGAAAAAAAAAAGCCCTTAAGAAAAGGGAACTAAAGATGCATATTTCTGACAAGGCTTTTGTCACTGATATGGTTGTCATATTCTGGCTATGGATTCGATAACTCTTAATTTGATAATTCCTAAGTTATGCTACAGTTTCATGTGTGGTGTTAGGTTTTAGTAAGAATTTTCCAGAAACAAATGCTTATTTAAGGTGGGCAAGAATATAAGCAACGACTTAGCAAAATGAACTTCCTATTCTCTTGTTGAAAGCCAGTATTTCTCATTCTTGCTGAGCTAATGCAAGATTCTCTGAGAACACGTCCACGTTATGCAGTTTTGCTACAATGAAAGTGTCTGGACTTTTCCTTTTCAAATTAAAGCTCTCTAGCAAAATGAAAGAACTGGAGGAAAAGACAGCAGAGCACAGACAACTTCTGGCAGTAAGAGAAGATCTTATTCAAACTCAGCAGAAGTTAAATGAAATGGAACAATTAAAAGAACAAGAAAAGATTACAGCGTTGAGACTGAAGGACAAGGATTCAGAGATCCAGGCAGTTCTTCGGCAGCTTACTGAATGTCAGGAAGAAATAAAAACTCTAACCCAGGAAAGAGATTACCTGAAGCAAAAAGAGGAGTCTCTCCAAGCTGAGACAGACCAACTCAAAGAGGACATAAAGGACACTGTTTCCATGGTAGGAATTCTGCCTTTATAGAAATGGACGGTGCATGTTAAGGGGGAAGAGTGTAAGAACACTTTAGAAACTGTACTGACATACACAGGAGAGTAGAGGAGTGGGGCTTTGTGTGTTCTGGTTTTTTAATCAAGGAGTGGTTATTAATGTTGCAAAATAATTGAATTTTCTTTTGTGAATTTTCTTTCTTTAAAGAACATATTGGCACATGAAGAACTGAGAAATACACAATGCTCTCTCAAGCAAGCTCAGGACACTGTCAAGAAGTTGGAAAGAAATGTTTCTGAAAAAGACTCTCAGATTCTGAGTGTTGAAGAGGCATTAGGGAAAACCATTAAAGACCTTGAAATACAGGTAAAACATTCTGTAATAACTGAAAATAAAAATGCTTTTAATATTTTTTTCAACACTGAAAACAAGCCTAGTTCATCTGCTTATAGTCCCTTCTGCTTGTCCCTAAAAAACTTCTAGGCCTTTGGTAGAAAGTGGGTAAGAAATTAGCACTGCCTGATCCAAGTCTTCACTGGTTGCTGATCTATTTGACTCTAATAAACCTTGCATGCCCCATGGTTGTCATTCTGAGTGGTGGCATTAGAGAGCAAACTGGAGAAGAGATAAGGGTTGCTTAGGGGTAGGAATGAGGCTGATGGTTTATAACAGTCCCAAGGAGAAATGTATCTCACGGTTGTAAATGGCAGCTCGGTTCCCAACATACAGCTGGTTTTTGTGCCTGTTTGGTCAACAGCTGACAAGAATGGTGCTGAGAATACTGTATGTTACATGGTTGCTCCAGTGGAATGGTTTCTCTGGAGGGAGAATCTGTAGTATGTGAGACTAGATTTTTCCTGAAGTCTGTCAGCTGTCAGACCCTGTGTGTCAGTGATTGTCAATTTGGTTTTAGCATGTTTTGGAACAGATGCATAAATTAATCCAACGGGTGTTTCGTATTTGGCTTCTTCCCCTCAGACTTTTTCTAGATAAGTCTGCCCACTGTTGCAGAAGAGAGTGCTGAAAGGTTAGCACTTCAAAATAAGCAGGTGATAAAGGCCAAAGATTCAGGTCTGGAGTTTTTCTAGTTTGGTTACGGCGGTTTAACGTTAATGCTGTAGCAGAGTGAATCAAACAAAACTTTTGCATTTAATTTTGGTTTTGAATTGATGGAAATACTGTCTCTGTGTACTTTATATTTTTTAATAGATATCACAAATGGCAGAAGAAATAAAAGTCATCACATCTGAGAGAGACCGGCTTGCCGAGGAAAAAGCAGAAAATAAATGTGGAGAAAATGATCAACTTCAGGTGCAAAAGGAGCAAATCTTTTCCCTTATGCAAGAGAACAGCTCATTACAGGAGAAACTGGACAGTTTACGTTTGAAGGAAGACAATTATGGGGAAGGAACTCTGGTAATTATGCTAAGGCTGTAATAGAAAGTGTGTTTATTTAAACTTTCACTTGAGTTGAAAGCAATTTGCAAAACAAACTGGCGGAAAGGGTCCCGTTACTTGACTGCAGACCATTCAACACCAGGATTATTATTGTTTATTTGAAATCTATTCCACCCATAGGGTTGTATATGGACAACTAGTAGTAGAATGACAAATGCTTTTCTGTAAATGGAATTTGAACTTGATAAGGATGGTGATGTTCTTAGTTGATCTGCACAGAGATGGGGTTCTGTAATTAAGTGGCTGAAGATAAAAATGGCTTATCTGGAAAAGAATGTTTCTGCTTTATTTTCAAGCAGAGGTAGAACTGACTGTTTTCCTGGCAGTGAAGGGGACATTGTAGCTGGTGTTTTCTGTAATTGTATCCACTGATTGCATGTGAGTGTTAGATGTATATATACAAAGTCTGTGTGTATATACACACACTCTGTGTGCATATATTTTAGTATTTATAGGGCAATGGACAAATTTCAAGGAAATCATTGTCTTGGCACTGTTATTTACTGTTGTGATTAGAAATGGGGATAAGATTTTTTTGGTTTGTTTCAGGTTTTGTGGTTTTTTGGTTTTGTTTTGGGTGGTTTTGGGGGTGGTTTTTTTTTTTCCCCCTCCTCAGGCTTAAACTCCAACAATGAAATTGTACTTCTGGTATCTATTTTCAGAAGTTTTCACTTTAAATTGTACTTTTGCATGTCTCTTTATTTTATGAAGCTTGAACTGCCTATTGAGTTCAGTCAAATCTTACTATTCTGAAGAAAATACACATCTCTAAACCATTGCTTCGGGTTGTTTTTTACATCCCTGACCTTTGAAAGGTTGATTATATTTCTCTTAAAGTTACTTCCCTAAGTTAAATTCTATGTCTGTATAAAATAGATACCACAGATCCAAGAAAAATCTCTTGAGCAAGAATTACTACTTCTGAGAGAAGAGCTGAGCCAGGCACAGAAGACATTGCGTGAAATGGAGGGAGTGAAGGCTGCTGAATGTCAAAAAGAATCTGAAAAAATGGGAACAACAGATTTCATTCCAAAACTGCATGGCTGTCAGGAAGTGAGCGTTATGACAGAAAGAGATGATCATCTTAAAATGCAACTAGAGAATCTCCAAAATGAGAGAGACCAGCTAAGAGAAACTCTACAGGAGACAATTAGCATGGTAAGAAAATGAGTCCTCATCCCTTCGGATAATAACTTTGTCATTTTCTGTCTTAAATTTTGGAAGTGTCATTCAGGTTTTAATATACTTTAACTGTGTTGTGTCCAAAGAATTCAGAGATGCAGGAAGAGTTGACGTGTGCTCGTAACTCTCTCAGACAACATCAAGAGACTATTATGGAGCTGAAAGAAAGTATTTCAGAGAAAGAAAATCAGCTCTTCAAAGAGCAAGAGGCACTGAAGGAAACATCCAATGAACTGCAGCAGAAGGTCAGGTGCAGTTTTGTCAAGCAAACTAAAAATTTTATCAGGATTGGCAACCTATGTCCTCTGCAGACTTCATTTTGTAAGGGCTCAGTAAATGTAGTAATAGAACTTTTAATTAGAACTTTTTACTTTTTTTTTTTTCTCCTCTTTGTACTTCTTCTTGGAAGAATCCCCTAGAAACAGAGGCAGTGAAAAGATGATCGAATGCTATTTGACCTGCAAGCTACAACCCAATTATAACAACCTATATACAGATAGTGCTTGTGAAATATGATCCAGTAGCACTTCTTAAATCAGAACCTGATTACTGGAACAAGAAAAAAAATAAGCTAGAATATTAGTGGGTTTATTTTTCCACATTAACTATGAATTTGCTTCTACCCATGCTAGAGATGATTCGAAATATTAATACTGGTTCTTATTTGTTCTTTCAGCTCGCTGAAGTAACTGAAAACCTGACTCGTGTCTCTTCTGAATATGGCAAGCTACTGGCAGAAAAAGAACAAATTGAAAGAACAACGAGCGAGCGTATCTGTCAGCAGCTTGAGAAAATTGCTTTGCTTAATCAGGAGAAAGATGAGCTACAGCAAATGGTAGAGACTTGTAAAGCAGAAAGAGATCAGTTAGAAGCTGATTGTCAGGAAAGCAAGGAGAGTGTATGTATAAAATCTCAGCTGTTTTAAAGGCAGCTTGTACTTCTCTAAATTATGTCTGTCATGAAGCCTTCTACTATTAAGTAACTCGTCCTCTCCCTTCACTTGTTCACAGCATCAGTGAGCTAAAAAATTAGTTTATTAATCCAATGTATGTATTGGAATCTGTTTCCTGTTTTTTCTTTCCCCTGTCTCCGTACTGCCGCTGGTCACTGTGCAGCTCTGGCTTCAGGCACAGCTGTCTGCCACCTGCCGGACCGACAGCCGCTCTGCCCGTTCCTGCTTTAGCTTTCGTGTGCAGTGCCTCTGCATTTCACACTGAACACTAGAGGTAATCCAGGCTTACTGATATCAAAGAGTTTAATTCTCCTACCACTTCAGCTCACTCTGGATTGATGAAACGGAAAGCTAATTCCAGAAAAGAAACTGATTAGCCATCCTATTCCTCCTTCCTGGTGTCTGTCCTCCTGATAGATTAGTGACTTCAGTATTCCCAGTACTGGCATGAGAAGTATGCTTGTGTTGAGACACTGTTCCACACAAATTTTCTCATAAGTAGTTAACAAAAATCAGGCTGATAATTCTAAAGTTTAAAAGTGTGGTAAATATTTTAAGAGAAACTCTGCAAATTATTTTAAGAAGTGTAAAACTTTCATATGAATTTTAGCAAGCCTAGGCTAGAACCACTAATGTCTTAAGACCATATAGACAAACTAAATTAAAAACTAAAATCAGCAAACTAGGCTTGGCAAATCTTTAATATTAGATTTACATCTTGCTACTAAAAAACTGAACAAATTGTTCATGTGACTGGTTGCAGTTGCCATGAGAATAAGGGTTCCTTTAATGGTGGTGGTTTAGGTTTTTGATTATTTTGGGTTTATTTTTTTAATAGCTGTCTACATAATCTGTTTGCCCCCTCAACATTTTTCTCTCTCCTCTTCTCCTACTTTAAAACCAATGAACCACCCAAACAAAACAAAGGCAAAACCAAACAAAAATACTCACAAAAGACCAGTGACCTGATAAACACTTTGCTAAACACTGTCTTCCTTTGGAGTTGCTAAACTAGGCATGGGAGAATGACAACTGGGGGTTGTCTCTTTCGCAAGTAAAAGACGGATGGTTCTGATAGTTCTCTCCTAGAAATTCAGTGTTTTGACTTATTCTTAACTCCTGATAAGCAAAACTTGTCGTACTGCGTGAGCATCCATGTAACTCCTTGTTTTGCAGTGCTTGAAAGTTCTGACAGAAATGGAAAATCTACAGGAAGAACTAAGGCATCAGAAAGAGCAAGTTGATATCCAGAAGAACATGCTAGCAACTGGAGAAGAGAAATTGCAAAACACTGAAAAAAACCTGAAGGAAGAAATAAACAAACTGAAAGAAAAGGCAAGTACATTAATAAGAATCTCTTAGAAATTATTTGGAGGATGTCCCTTCAAGGACTCATTAGAGTACGGGTATTGATATATCATTTTGTGGTGGTTTACTGGTCCAGTAGACAATGTCATAGTAGTACAATTCAGTGAGAGGAGGTTTTTTTAATAGTTGTGTTGATTTTTATACTTTTAAAAATATTTCTAACTAGGTAGTTAAGTTGAATGAGGACTTATACTTGGTAACTATGGAAAGGCACCAGCTGCTGGAAGAGCTGAAAGAAAAGACTGAGAGTGAAAGCAGTAAAATTCACCAGCTGGAGAAACAGTGTGACTTGGTAGCACAGGACAGAGATCAGCTCCAGGAAGTGCTGGAAGGTATTCGAGCAGAGAAGAACAAACTGGAGATAAACCTACAGGAGAGTGTTGATAAGGTACTTAATCTATGATTAAAGTAAATAACTATAAATGCTTGGCAGAGAAAGATAGTTAATTTTTGAAACTGTCTTGAAAAATATCTTACAACTATTACTGTTATATACCCAGACTGAAGAATATTGGTGTGCTTTGACTTCTGTCTTGTGGAACAGCTTTTAAAGATGTATATAAATTCTTTCTAAAACTTTATCTGAGGCTGCTTTATTTAGGAATAAATAAGGAACCAGAAAATACCTAAGTTTCATTACCAAAACACTTAACAGGCATTTTTAAATGAACTTGAAATATATCATATCAAAGTTGAGCTCCAAAGTTTTAAAACTAAAGCTGATGAATTCTGACACACTTTTCTGGATGAGACACTTTCACAACAGAGAACACAAGTGAGTTGTGTTGTATCGGTTGAGCAGCAGTCTTTGAGTAATCACTTCAGATATCTGTAGATTCAAGTGTATGGTGGGAAAAGAATCTTCTTACTCTCTCTACCAATATCTGCCAATTCACTTGTTTTTATCAATTATCTGCTGTAGAATTTCCAGCTTCACTGAAAATGCACAGGTTTAGTGAAAGGAATGTCAGTTATAAATTATCTAAGAATTTAACAGCGCTCCGAGTGCCACTCATAAAACAGTTGGGTAATTTCTGTATAGCTCTTCATGTCTGCTTTGTGTTACTCATCTGTGTAAAGCAGGATTGCTACAAATGCAGTTGGATGTATTTTCTGCATACTCTAATTCTTTACATTACTGAGGATTTATCGGTATGCTGGTTGGCAGGCTTTGCTTCACTGAAAGAAGAAACTTTTGAAGACAAAACTTGACATTTCCTGTACTCGGAGCATGAGGGTTATTTTTGTGCTAAGTATTTTGACTCCTAATGAAATAGCTGGCCTGGCACAAGAGATTGATTCACATGCTATCTCAGAATGTAACTTTGTATTTGTTGCTCTATTTTTACTCCAGATTCTTGAAACTGAAAAGGAATTGAAGTGGCAACAAGAACTCCTCAGCAATGAGAAGATCAAAGCTGAAGAAAGGGAAGAACATTTGTTAAAGGTTCAGAGGCGGTCAGAGATTTTGGAGGACAGCTTAACAAACAAGGTGAGGAATGCTGGTTTTAGTAGCTATTCTGTCTTCTGATCTTTTGTCACTGATGTGCTGATCTTGTGTTCAAGACAAATCCTGTTTAACTTTTTATTCTCAAGACATTTTTATGGGTTATTTTGTTATTCAGAAAGTCTTGCATTGAGCTCTTGCCAACTCGGTCTTTTTGCTTTTCACTTCACTTTTCACCTCTCAAACTCTTCCTTTGTAGTTCAGAGTACAATTAAGCATTGCTTCAAATTAGCGAACGTGTTACTGTTCTAATCACTAAAACAGATACAACAGCAACTCCACTGCCCATCTCTTATGCTAATCTTCTATTTCTTTTAACTTTTCTTGTGATGTGGGCATATGTTGCCTGTGTTTTGGTTTGTTTCCTCTTTACTGAAGACCAAGGTTGACTAAAATAGAGTTCTCTGGGTGTCGTGCTATTCCTTTTCCTTTTAATTTCTTTTTTCAAGTGATTAGAACACCAAAGCTGTTTTTCTTGCTGTTAGTGTGAATTTTATAGTTACTGAAAATTGTGTGCTTTGTATTTGACACAACTGATTTGAGTACTTCACAGGGGAATATACAGACCAGGACCATATAGCAGTTATTTTTTCTCCACTCTGCTACAGATTCAACAGTTAACTGAGATGCTAAATAGCGTATCATGTGAAAAAGATCAATTATTGGCTGAAAGAACAAGTCACTCTTTCCAACATAAAGAACAAATCTCATCAATTAATCAAGAAAAAGAAGAGCTACAAAAACTTCTCCGGGATGTCAGGTGTGAACGGGACCAGCTCAAGACTGAACTGCAGAAAACATCTGAGATGGTTGGTGTTGCAAGTTGCATACCTAACTTATTTGCAATTTCTCTTCTTGAACGGTACTTACGTATGCATGCTGGTTTATTTTAGTGTGTTGAAACAAAGGCAAAACTGGAATGTGCTCTAGATCAACTGAAGCAGAGAGACCTGACTGATATGTCCATTCAGGTGAACTCTGTGGATAATGCAGAGCAGGTGGCTGAGGACAGCCTGAAGGAAAAAGCCTTAAAAATTAAGGTAAACTTCTCTGCTTATTTTAAGAATGCCTGTAAAACCTTCATACCATTTCTTGCTTTTGTGTTCGATGTATAAAATAGCCAGTGTATCTTGCAAAGATGCTTCAGACTGTGAGATCAGTAACTGTGCATCATGTTCTGAGAATGTTGAATGGAACTTCTCAGCTGGGACATCTCACTTGATTTCCTTGGAGTGACTGGACAATAATGAAAATAACTAGGGACCTAGAAGTGCTTCACCTTTTTGTTCTTGCAAAACTCCCACCCCAAATCCTCCCTTCCACTACTCCTAATTAAAAATAAATTGGTTGCAAATATTACTTGGGAGCCCATCCTGAGGGCAGCCCAGCTGGCAAACTTGTGAACAGGCAACAGTTTCAGGCATGACCTACAGGTCTTGAGGTAGCCAGGCAATCTAAATCCTTAAAATAATATGAGCTTATGAAATGACTTTCTGGGAAACTAAAAATCTCTGCTTTTATGACTGACTGGTTTTTTTTGTCGTATTCCTGTGGCAAGTCAAATCTGCTGCCTTAGTCCTATTAAGTTTCATGTTATAAAACAAATACACTCTGTGTGTGTTTTAGAATGTCAATTTTAACTACAGTTAGTCCTGGGCTTCAGTGGTTTATTTTAATCTGCTGCTTATAGCTGATCACCCTTCCTTATTGTGACTAAAATTTTTTTTTTTCCTACTTGCATTTAGGAGCTTCTTGAGAAATTCCCAAATATGGGGAAGAGGTATGAATGTCTCTCTGGAGTGTCTCTTAATCTAAAGAACAAACTGGATAACCAGAAAGCACTTATAGCTGTGATACTGACTCAGCTTTCATTGGAACAGAGTAAACAAATCAAAAGACTTCAAACTGAAAATGAGAAAATAAATGGTCATCTCCAGAGTTTATTGAACAAACTGAAGGTACCAACTTAAAATGTTAAATATGTGGATGCTTCGTGTTGCTTTGGTTTGGGGTTTTTTAATAAGCTCTCAAAACTGACAGCTAAGCTTCTATATACTATAGCTTTGATTTTTGTGATTTCATATCTTGTGGAAAATAAATTGATAATAAATGCTTTACAATCCTGGAAAGGTGAAGCTATCTAAAAATCTTAGATTTAACAGTAGTTCAGATGCTTTGCACAGTATTATTGCATTGATATTAATCCATTGTAACTGGGAGATTTTCTTTCTGCACTCCATAAATCAAATCCCGGACCCCTAAGGATGTGTTTTATCAAGGGGCAGAGAGGCATGCAGTATGCTCTGGAGATGCATGTTTACTCTGCAAAAGTGGTTTGATAACTCCTAGAGCATTGCAAGCCTTCCCCAGTTTGTAGTTCAGTGGAGAAGCTGATTCCAATTATCAGAAAAGAAGTTTTAGGCTATGGGGAAAGAATTCCTGTAAGCACAGTAAATTATAAAGGTTTTTTCTGTATTTACTGTGAAATGTTAAGGTTATGTCGGGTTTTTTTTTTCTGGGGGTGGGGCAACAGGCATGGGGAAAGAGTGACATTTATGTCCAGTAAACAAAAATACTGGACATGATCTTGAGTCATTTGTCTCTAAGCTTTTTAGCTAACGGATATTTATAAAAACTATTCCAAAGAGCCTTATCTCAAAATTTCACATAGGGTTTTGTTGTCTGTTAGCTGGGTTTTTTTGGTGTGTTTGGTTTTTTTCTCCATAGATGCCTTTTCACTTATATGGTTAAAGATGTTTAAAACTATTCTAGTTGTGATCACTACTTAAAATCTCTTTAAATCAGCATCATAACGATATTCTTGTAGATCATCTGCACCTTTTGCAACTCTAAGAGGGGATAAAAAAATGCAAGAAGTGTTTTTCAAAGTCTAGATTCATGGAAGGCTCTCTAGAGCCTTTTAGACTTTTTGGCTTTTTTAGGAGTCTACAAAAAAAATCACTCTTTAGAAATGCTCAAGTCTTATGCTGTTGCTGTAGAGCACACGTGAACTTGATTTCCTTAGCTATGCTTTAATTGTCCTGGGCACCTAAGGACTAGGAGAGTAAATAGATTGAATTATAAATGGAATTTTAGTGGGATACATACAGGGTACCTTTTCAAAGCATGCTTGTTGACACACCCTGTGCTTCTACGACAGTTCCTGTTCACTCGTGTTTGCTCAAAGAAAAGAGACTATCATGCTACTGTTCACAAGTATGAAATGGAGCTGCTTGAAGAAAAGAAAAGCCAAGATCACCTACAAGCTCAGATTCAGTGTTTCATGAAGATTTATTTGAACCAGAATGGGACATCCTCTCAAGAGTTAAACATCAGTGAAGTGCTGCAGAGTTTGCACTCAAATGTAGAGGTAGTACTTGAAACAATTTTCAGACAGAAAGAGTTGTGTATTTCAAGGCATGGGGTAATGTGGTGGTGATAACACTGGCATTGCTTTTATCTGTTAAGACTTCCCTTGGGGGGGGGGGGGTAATTAATATGAGGATTCTGTTTTATAAAGTGGCTCAAAGTAAAATTGACATTCTAAAACAGTGGGAGTACTATTTACTCATCTGTCCTGTAAAACACGTACTACTTGGTACCAAGATGACTTGTAAAACAGCGAGAGAAACTTTTACCAGTATGCACTTGTTTTTTAAAGAGCATTCTCAAGGATGTATCAGAAATGGAAAGTGAACTTCTCTGCATAGAGGCAGAGTTACAGCAGGAAGAAAGTGCTAGAGAAGAAACAACAAAGTTCTGGAAAGCTTGTTCAGTAACTCACTGTGATGCAGAGAGACTTAAAGAAGAGTTAAAGAAAGATAATGAAAGGCTTTTGCAAGTCATTAACTTTTGGACTCCTAAAGTAAAGGTAAAGTTAAATCTTGAACCAGAAATTAATTTTGTATAAGTGCCCTGTAAATGCTGCTAACCTGACTGAAAACAAAACACACAAAAGAAGCTATTTAAAGATTATTCATTAATATGAATATTCCCCTTCCTGCCTCTCCCTCTTTTACAAATGAAACCAGTCTCTTGAGTGTTAGTGATTCCATTGCTGATAGCAGGCATCTTCAAATGTGAAACTAATACCAGTCAGGATACTTCCTGTCTCTTCACTTGCTTTATTACTAGCTGATTTAAAATTATTTAAAACTTATCTGCATGACATTACTTATTTTCAGACACTCCTTCAACTTTCTTCAGAGCTGGATACCAGAACTGACAATTATTGTAAAAATGCTGATGTTGAATTGAAACACAGGAAAGAGAAAAGTGAAGAATTGCTTCGGGAACTAAACACACTTAAAGAAAAACTGGCTCCTGGTGGCTCTGCCAGTCTCGCTTTAGAAGAAGAAAACTACAGGCTTCATAACAAATTAAAGGATGCAGAACAAGATATAAAGGTACTGATATTTGTTTCTAATGAAAACTTGCTGTGATGCTAGTTTTCCAAGTGAGCATACTTCAGATTGAAAAGAAAATAAAGATTGGTGGCAACTGTAAATCTGCCACACAGTACATTGGCCTGGAGTGCACTTCCTTTTTGTAGCTGCTTTTTCATTCTCAAAAGGCAAGTTTGAGCTCTTGCCTCTAATGAGACTCTTTTGATTGCCTGTGTTCTGTACACAAATAGGTGTCAGTTTAGAAATCCATATGAAATGTTCCCATTTGCTTTTGAAGTATTGATCTTAATAGTGTGATACTCTTGATACTTCATATAGTATTCCCTGTGTCAAACTGAAAGCTGAAGAATTCTGTCTTTAATTATAGGAATTGAGGACTTATTTTTCTCTCTGCCCTACTTTTATGTCACAGTTACTCTTGTTCAAAGCACTTTTTTTTTTCCTTAGACTTGAGTGTTCCAGAATATTGAGAGGTGATGCAAAACAGTGCAACAGACCAAGAGTTGCTATAGAGCCTGTGGGGTTGGATTTCTTGTGCGATTTGGGTCTTTTATTTGTTCCTATTAAGAATATGAATATGTGCTGTTACTGATAGATCTCCTGGAGTAACTGATTGATGTATCTCCACAGGCCATGGAAGCAAAAATTCAGAAACTGGAAAAGGTAATACATGAAGTAGGAAAAAATGTTACAGAGAAAGATGACAGGATAAGTAAGTTAGAGGCACAGATAAGAATAAAAACAGCGACAAGTGAGCTCACCCGACTACAGGACAAACTGAATGAGACAGAGAAGTGCCTTAGAAATGCCTTGACAGAGAATCAGTGTCTTCAGGTATGAACAAAATACTTCCCTCCTCTTGTTCTCTTGATCTCAGAGTGCAAGCATGCTTGAGAACAGCAGTGGGTGAAATGTAGCTCTCTAGAGTCAAATTATTGTTGTGTATGGATTCTTAGAGCCCCTGTTTAGCGGGCAGTTGCACATTCTACCAGTGCAGCCTTCAGAGACAAAATTTAGTACCTGTGTTATTCTATTTGAAAGTAAATTTATCACTTGTACCTGATTCATTTCTGAAACTGTCTAGAAAAAAAAAGTTTTGAACCTGAAGCATAAGCTGTTTTTTCTACTCAATATATTTGCATACTAGTTCAAAATTCCCACACATCTTCAAAGTCAACAAATCTTGCTGAAATACAGTTGTGTAATAGAGCACAGTTAGCATAGCAACTAATACTATGGTGCTGGTTGGTACTTTTGGAGTCCTTACTCCAGAAAAACTTCCTGCTCCCAGTCTTGTCCTGCAGAATCTACCAGATCACAGTAAAGATGCAGAGTAAGCAATCCTTAAATTCCTTTGAGTAACAAGCCTTCCTTCACACTATATCTTCTCTTTTCAGGCAAAATTAGATAAAGGTGCTGAGTTGTACAGAGAAGAAATTGATAATCTCAAAACACAATTGGTAAAACATGATATGGAAAGAATGAAACAATCCAACACTTTTGATAGGAAGTAAGTTGAAATTTTACCTTGTTATGATTCTCTAGCTACTTAGTTCTTAGCTTCTACTTCTCTATTTATTTGTTCCACGAAGGAAGTCAGCATTCAACTTCAGGTGTCCTAGGTTTTTATTGTAGCTAGATTGTAGAGAAAGTAAAAACCATATGCATCTCAGGCTGGTTATAAAACTCCTTCCCTATACACACACCACAATTTCTCAACCAATCCATGTTCAGCCATAAATGAAATAACTGTTCTGATAAAAGAAGGTGAGGGGAAAGCAGTAATTGAAAGCACTTGAGTTCCCTGGAGAGAAGGGCTACTCAGGGAATAATTCTAGTTGAACTTTTTTTTTTTCATTTTACCTAAAATCTAAGGGACAAGCAAGTTTATGTAGCTTTATGTGTGTAACTTGGGTATGGTTTGTATTTGATAGCTCATTGGGAAATGAAACTAGCTCTCCTGCAACTGCAAGAATTATTAAACTGAGGCCTTCTCTTTTTTTTTTTTTTCTCCCTCCCTCTCTGCCCACATGTAGACTTGCTAATTATAAAGCACTTGCAGAACACCAACAGCAAGAGTTAACAAAGCTAAAAGAAGAACGTAGAAGAGCACGGCAAGAGCAAGATGTTACTGGTAAGTTCAAGGTTAATAGAAGGGACTTTTCCATGTTAAAATGTTCAGTTTTAAGGTTATAGGGTTAAAGTCCAGATTGAGATGCAGTCCTTTTCTTTCAAAGCTTGAGGAGGGTTTGGGTGCATGGAAAGATGGGGGGGGCGGGGGGGGGGGTACAGTATGTCAGCTGCACGTACTGCTGTGATTCGAATGCAGTGTTCCTGTGTTCATTTCTCCAGCCATGCTTGCACTTGTGGTGCTACTACTTGTGTAGTAGTTCATGTTGCTAGTGTTTACCTTGCCTGGCTTCACGTGTGAATAGCTAATTTAACCATAATTATGAAAAAGCTGGAAGTATAACCACTTTAAATGAGCCAGTGAAGAATCTTTTGAGTTAAAGTTTCTTTATATCTCCTTGGCAGAGTTAATAGTGGGAGGTGGGTTTGTATCTATAAGAGAATAGCTGCTGTAATGGCACTTGTAACCTACTGAGGCTTTACATTTAAGATGACAGGAAGGAATAGTCTTAAAACAAAAAAAAACCCAACTTTACTTGGTTTTCAGCACTGTCCAAATAACAGACACAAACTGTATAAAACTGTTTTCTAATAGTGCTGGAAAAAGAAGCTCCTCAGCAATCCCAAGTACCCCTTACCTGTGGTGGTGGCAGTGGTATCGTGCAGAGCACACAAATACTTGTTCTAAAATCTGAACAAGCTAAGCTACAGAAAGAGAACTTGCACCTGAAAAAACAAAATGACCTCCTCCAAAGGTAAGTACAAAACTGATCAGTAACATGTTGGATCATTTGTTGCTATGTAATTATGCATGTCATTAGTGTTTCCTTCTGAGACCCCTATAGAAATAAGTAATTTGTTATTAATTTTACAGCCAGTGATATGTTGGCTATATACATCTTTATGGCTTTTGGACTTTCATAGGAATCTCTTAAATGCTAGAAGATACACTTAAATTGTATGCTGGAAAGAATTTTAGCTTAAAGAATTAAAAATGCTTCTGAGAGCAAGATACACAGATGTGGTCTTGCATTGCCATGTCTGTGGAATATCATCTGAAATACTGGAACTGTTGTCAGGAATCTTTCATTACTTGAAGAAACCACTTTAAATTTCTCTTAATTAAAGGCTGGGGTTTTGTTTGGTTTGGTTTTTTATTTTTAATTTTAGTAATGAGCTTCAACTGAAAGAGGAACTTAGAAAATGGAAAGAAAGAGCCCTAAAATGGAAAGAACGGTCCTCACGAGAAACCACTCGAGAGATGGTACCGAGGTCTCCAAGGAAGACAGTGTCATATTCTCTTAAAGAACAAATGCCTTCACCCTCCAAGGAACCGATTTCTCAGGAAGCTGAGACTCAGGACATAGCAAAGCCTCTGCCACTGACTTGTCCAACAAATTTCTTTGATAATTCCACCTTGGGTACACTAACAGGTATGTAACACAGTGGTCCTTTCTTAAGACACGGAGGGGAAAAGTGTCTTGAGTTGAGGGTAAATGCTCTGTACTTTCTGTGTTTAGACCTGAAACTTGCATGACTAAACCAGTCAGGAAAGTTGTGTTGTCAGCTGACTGATGAAGGGCTGACCAGCAGCAACTGTGAAGCTTGTATATGCTCCACAGAGCCTAAATGTTTAAATGAATCCTTCACCCCCTGAAGATTATGCAAAGTTGGTTTTCTTTTGCCGCAGTGGAAGTGTTGATGATTGACTCTAAGTGGTGAATGAGCAGACTGTCACTACTCGATAGCTGATGCTCTGAAGTGTTTTGCTTTTTAACTTTATATTGGTTAAGCACAAACATCAGGCAAAATATTCAGTTAGCTGCTGGTGAGCTTTTTTCTAAACTTGAAGATAGCAGACTTCAATCTTCAGTTACTCCAGCTGCACTAACAGCTGTTTTGGTAACTTCTGTTCCTCGGCCCAACTCAGGATTTCTTACCTCTGACCTGGTGACTTCTGGGGAAGTCTCCTAGGGACCTATAATAGCATATTAATGTTACTGCCCTTATCATTACACTTGCTTCTAAAAACTCAGCCTCAGGAGGCATGCTGAAGAGTTAACCAGTTTTCAAGCTATTAATGGGAGACTTCCAAAAAGACTATGACATGTTGCTCTTCCTTGTGATGGCCAACGTGGTAATAATACAGACTTCTCCCAACACAGAGCTCCTCTGAGACAAGCTCTGACAGCTGACATTTAAAGCACTAGTCAAGATCAAGGAAGCAGTAGCAATACAGAAACTAGCAAAGTTTAAGTATTACTTCAATGTTCTTGTCTTCTGTATAGATACACGACCTGCAGGAATAGAGCCCTCAGAAGAACATCTTAAGCAGTGGTTTGGAACTTCAGAGAAAGATAAAGTCCCTGATTGTACCACCCAGTAAAGGTGCTTTGGTATAAGCTGCCTTTGCAGTAGCCACAGCCAGAATCTGCGTATACAGAAGATAATTGTTTCCCATCAGAAGCCATCTGCCTCTGCCACAGACTGTGAAAAGAGCTCTGGTGGCAGGCAAATCTCTTCCTGTCTTGGAGTTGCTACTTCTCACAATTGGAAAAGCCAGAATACAAGAACAAAAGTGGAAAAGCAGTCCTGCTGCCTGCAACCTGCTGATCTGGTGATATTCTGCTTTGGTGGGGCTCTTTTGGATGGCAAAGAAAGAAAAGCCAATGTATTGAAGAAAAGAATGGAAACAGGAGCAGATCACAAACTAATCTACTGTGAAACTTCTCAATCTTGAACTTTTTATTCTGTCATTCCTAAACCAGCCCTCTTCTGGGTGGTCAGTATTTGTATTTTCATTGCTATTGAGTTGGAAAGCCAATACTTTTTTGTTTCTCAGCGTGTGGGTGTTTACACCATGCTTTCTCTAAGTCTGTAGAGACTGCATTTTCACCCCAATTTTAACCTCTGTCAGGACATTGCAACGGCAGTTACTAATTTTCTGTGTATAGGGCACAATTAAAGGTTCCTCTTAAACTCTTTACAATACTGCTGCAGCTCAGCCAGTTATAGTACCAAGAATACCTTTAACTTTGCATCATCTTTCAGTATATTTCTAGTTTCTGACTGACATTAGGAATTGGAATTTTTTAATAGTAAGCGATGGACCTGACTACTTTCTGCTGTGCTGGAGAGTGGGAAAACTGGATGATCAGAGCTCCAGGAAGGACTATTTTCCTAGCCTGCTTCTCTGCATCATGAGAACTTCTTCTTTTTTTGTATAAGGGTTGCTTTTTTTGACAATAAACTTCAATGTATTAAGTATTTAAAAATATTTTTGCTGGTCATTTTACTTGTGCTGTGATCTAAGGATGTTGAGTTCACTAGATGGCAGTATCTTAATGTTTGAACAGGAAATTACATTCCTGTAGTGCAAGTTGCCAGCGACTACAAATCCCATCAAGCACAGCAAAAAAAAAAGTACAAAACGTTTTTTGTACTAAGGTTGGTTAATATAACACTGCTTGAGAGGGCTTGGTGAGATCTCAAACTTCTGTCCCGTAGTCCCATGCTACTTTGCTGCTTCACAGTAGAGACAGTTTGTTTTAGGAGGATTTATATTGTCTTTGATCTGGATTATTAGAAAAATTAAACTGACAATCTTTTGCTGAGTTCAACCTCTGATTTAAAAAATTCTCTGAATGTTGACAGGGATTAAGGCGTTATGTATTTGGTACCCTAGTCTGGTGGTTTCATGTCATCTGAGCAAACTAGCTGACCCCAGATTATCCTGAGGGAGAAGAGAAATGGGCTTGTCTGCTCTTCCAAGTTAGCACCCCAGCTAGATCATGTTTTAAGGGGGTAGAATTAGTAGTCTTCACCTACCTGCACTATGCAAGAGCAAATATTTGCATAGAACTGCTGGAGATTTTAGCTGAAAGGAGTGATGCTCCAAGTGAGCCTACTTGTTCAGCACATGGAAAACAACAGACCCACTCTGTGGTTATACACCAAACTCCTAATGACCACTGCAAATACTACCAACACTGAGCACACATCGAGGTTATTCTGGATGCTGTAAATTAACTATGAACCTAAAATTAGACTGGATTCATTTGGACTTGTCCAGCAATCCTACTGAGCATAACATAATACTTGAATTAATTCAGTCTTAATATTGCTATCTATTAGTAATCTGCTTCTCGTTCTCACTTTGGTTTCAGTGTTTCTGTAAAGTTACTGATTTTTTTTTTCCAGTCTTGTCATGGTTTTCAACCATGTGTAGGCTGATTTCCAGTATGCCTAGAAAAGAATGTCAACATCTTGGTTGCCTACTTCACTATCTGCACGTACAAAAGAGGCCCTAGTGGGAGAAATAGAGACCAGAACTGTTTCTTTAACGGTATAGATCACTCCTAAAATGGTCTTGGAAGTATTATTACTGTATCTTTTTTTTATTCTCCTCCATGTACAGAAAGTACTTTGCAAGGACAGGACTCTGGTAGGCACGGATGGGGGTATATGTAGGAGAATTCTTAAATATACAAGTGGATCTGGGTGCTCTCGACCTCTGGCAAACAAGCAAAGGAGTGGATTTTACTACTGTAGATAGAGCCAATATATTCCTCACCAAAAGGATGTACTGATACCACACAAACATTCTCCCATCTGTACATTAGGTGCTAGGCTTTGCTGTTCTACTGCTTGAGTCCCAAATACCAATGCAGGGGTTCGTGCTGAAGCACCCAGGCTAAGTTTCTCTGAGCAGGACTGTTTCTACAAGAGCTTGTATTGGTGTTTTTATTGTGATATGATAGCGCGTGCTGCCTTTGATCTATGAGTCAGAACCTCTGGGAAGGTCTTGTACTCTGGGGGGGGGAAGCTATGAAAACCACAGAGAGCTAAAGCAATGAATAACCTGAACTGTAAAACTATTTGCTTTTGCTAATATAAGCAGGATTGATTTCCAAGATAATGGAATGTCTAATTACAATTTTAAAAGCAGCAGCTTGATTGTAAATGTAACTTCTACAAACGTGTGGATGTTGGCTTCCTCAGGCTCATGGGTTTAACTTTTACCTTTTAGTCATGCTTGGAGCATTCTGATCTTGTATAGTTTGTGGCTTTTCAGTATCTAGTATTTCAATAAGGTGACCCTGGCAGCCACCTTGAGGCAGAAATCCAAAGTTACCCAAAATAGCTCCACTAGTGCTCACTGATGTCAATTCAAATACTGAAAGTTCAGGCTGGCAGGACCCTGTTTCAGTGGTTTCAGAGTTTAATATGAAGGCCAAAGTCCTTCCTCTGTAGTAGATGTAAAAGGCTTACCCTGAAAAGAGAACCTCCCCACTGCAGTAACACAGGAATTCAGAAAATATAGCTAAGAATGACAGAAAATTCATTATACTTCTTGGGTATTGGACTTCATCAGTTAGTATTTCCAGGCTCCTGGGGGATTGTAATATGCAGCTGCTGCTCGAAAATGGTGGGGTTTTTTCTTTGTCAAAGCACTTCTGCAAGAGAAGGAGATTACATCTGTTCCTTACATTGCACTAAAAGCAGAGATACAGATTTTTTCAGTGGTAGTCTGAGAAGCTGATGGACCAGAGGGGAGAGGAAAACCAAAAGAAATCTCCTGAAAAGCTAAACATTGCTCCCTCTTGCCTTGCTAGCAATGCTTTTCAGGGATGCATTAACAGCTGCAGTTCTGAAATGTGTTCTGATGTCAGGTGCCTTTCACCCAGACTTGGGGGAATTATTAAAGGAGAATGCTTCTTAATGCTCTTGTCACCTCTTAATTCCCTGGTTTGTTTTTAGAAGTGGGTAATTCTGTTTGATTTCCTTCCACCCTGTGACAATATAAAAAGGAGTTTTTGACTTTCCTGATTCTAGGTCAAACTTTTCTCTTGGGGGGAGGACATTTCCCTGATTCAGAGTCCTTCTGGAAAATTTAATCTGATCAAAATACATTGGGGGTTTTTTTCTCTCAGATTTGTAGTCTGTGTAATGCTCCTAGGAACAAAGTAGCAAGACCTTGCATTTGATTGCATCTGCTTTGGGATGCACCAGCACAGCCTGCAGAGGGAGGTTGAGAGGAGGTCTGTCTCATTCCTTCAGCTGCATGCACAGGTAAGGTGCACACACTTCATTCTTCTTTGACAAGTGGAAAGGTCTTGATGGGAACACCACAAATATGCAAATGGGGTGGGGTTGGGTGGTTTGGTTGTTGTCTATTTTTGTATTATTCCCCTGCCTCTCCCAGAGCAGAATCACCCAGACATCCTTACCCTTTCTTTGCACCTAATCTCCAGCTACAAGAGGATTGGGTGTAGCTTCCCCATGTCTCTTCCTCACAGCCATGGGAAAGGCAGTGTAGAAAGCAACCTTTTTACTATGTAGAGGTTGCAATGAAATGACAGGGGAAGGGGAGGGCTGGGCCCTGAGAGACTTGCATTTCTACTTTTTTCTAATCCTGGAGGCCGTGGGCTCAGGGCAACTGGGCACCTCTTTGACAGCCCTCACCCCCCCCACCTCCTGCCCGGCAGTGACCTGTTCCCAATGCCAAGAGCGATTAAGGAGCCGGGGGAAGCCTTTTCAGTCTTCCCAAGCTCCCGGCTGAGGTTTTTGCGGCTGGTCCAGCGCTGCCGTGGCTTTGGAGGAGGGACCGTGGCAGCAGCAGGCGGGGAGGAGGAGCCGGGGCAGGCACAGAGCTGTCGCTGCGGGCAGGGAGTGGATGATCAGCTCCCGTCATCCTGCCGAGGGGACAGGCTGCGCAGGGAGCGCTTCTTTCTCCCTGGTCCCTGCCATTCCCAGGTAAGTTTTCAGCCCCTCTGCCTCCCGCTTCTCCTGCGGCAGCGCGGGGGCTGGCGGCTGCGGGGGAGATGGGGAAAGAGGCTGCATCGGGGTTTTCTTAATGTCTGTAGATGATGATTGATAACACGGGTTGGGTTTTTTTGGGTTGTGAGTTTCTGGGTTTGTTTTTTTCCTTTCCTTTCCTCTGAATGTTAGTTGCCCTGGCGGTGGTTGTGGTGTTTTATTTGTATTCCTTTTTCTGCTGGGTGTGCACAAAGCAGAATATTGACAATCTCCAGGGCGATAGAGCTAAGAATATAGGCATGCACATGCTGTCCCTGTCAGTCATCCTTCACTTCAGCTCTTCCTCTCTTCCCCCTCCCTACCGATTAAAATGAGAGGATCTTAAACAAAACCAACCAACCTATGACAAAAACCTTTCCCGTTTCAAAATATGGGAAGTGTCTTAGAGGGAGGTACTGAACTAAGTCTGTTACTGGCTGGTTTCCATGGTATGGCCTTAACCCTGTGGTATGAAGTCTGTTCCCTTTCTCAGCTGCTGAGTTTGTATAGGGAGTGAAATTTAAAACAACAAACAAAACAAAAGAAACACAAACAAACAACATAAAAACACCATGAACCCCCCAAAAGCCCACCCTGGTGTGAGTAAACTTACTGCTCACTTTGGTGTCATTAATTCAATTGGCTGTTGCTTGAAAGTATCAAGAACCTGACAGGGTGAAGACCTGTCACAAAGCAGGCAAGAACTGCACCTCCACTGTCAGACCCATCGTTCACACCTTGAAACCATTCCTGCTAAACAGCAAGAACATCCAGTCTCCGTGCTTAGTCAGTCTTGTCTTTTCTCTACGCCACTGTGAACAAATCGTTCAGGAGCTGAAGCTGTTGTGAGGTGGACCCGAGTTTCTCAGAAGTATTAACGTTTTTTGTGTCAACAGCTACATGGCCCCAACAATAGGGATGTTGCCCATACAAAGATGCCCATACAAAAGATACACGTAACTTAATTAAAAACTTTGAGACCAAAACTATTTTGTTCCCAAGTAGTAACTAAAACTATAGAAAATTGTTAGAATTTGAATAATACTTGACATTTAAAAATGAAAGAAAGCAAAACTGTTATCTTAGAGCACACTGAAAGTGAGTGTCTGGGGATCTGTATTCCTCCTCTACACATTGGCCCTGTCTCAAGCCAACTTCAAATCAGAACAACTCCAACAAAACCACTCCGGTGTTACAATGGCCCCAGTCTTTGTTCATGGCATCAATTGTTCCCAAATATCAAACATACCATCACAAGCTGAAGGCTTGATAATTGTGAGAATCAGCTCTCTGACTTGCTGCCAGCAATTTAGCAAGGAAAGAATTTCTTGGCTTAAATGTCTTAAGTTCTGGCTTAATCTGAGCAGTGTTTGTACATGGCCAGAGCAACGTAAAAGACACTGGGAAAACACTCTGAGCACTGAAATGTAGTTGGTGGAGAACATCCACACACCTGGAAAATAGCATTGCTATCTTCTCTCTCAACTTTTCTCTCTCTATTCTCTCTTTATTGCTTTCCTTAGGTTGGCAACAATGGCAAAGGAGGATATTGTAAACGGCGGTGAAGATTCTGAGCCATCAGTATGTGAGAGAAATGGCACAATTCCCATGCATGAGCAAAGGGAGGTAATTAATTAGGCTCTCAAAGTAGACATTTAGTCAGAGGGAGCCCTCCTTTCCTTCTTCTTACTCCATCTCTTAATCCCTACATCTGAAGGGAATACAAAGAGAAATCTCAGTGGGAATTTCTTGCAATTAATGAATGTTCATTTTAAGTGTGCTGTGTTGGATTGCTGGAAATCAGTGGTTGCAATTGCGGCTTGAAGTGGAAAATGCATCAGTGTATATTTTACAACCACTTATAAAAGAGAACTATGTGGACTTAAGATTGCTTTTTTGCTTTCAAATTGTGCCTATCAGTCCACTTGCTGAAAGTTATTTGTGCCTGTCTTCCTTTAATAAAAAATCCCCGCAGTTTTAAACTACTATCTGTGTATTTTCAGTGTTCCTGGAAACGTATGTGGCTTTAAAGAAGATAAACTGCAGTAAATGCAAGAATAAGATTCTTAACATAAAAGGCATTTTTGAGTAAACATATAGTATTGACTGTAAAGATAAGTACCATATGGTGCATCTTTATACACACGGGTAGCTGGTGATCACAGAATCACGGGGTAGATAAACAAGTAACTCCATGGTGAAAGCTCACAAGGTTTGTGTTCCAGCTGTGACTCTGAGTAAGGGATGTATGTGTGTGTACATACATAGAGAGAGAAGAGACAGAAACATTATCAGAAATGTGGAACTGTCACTGGAGGAGAGCCAAACCACAGTAGAGACAAGAATTCCATGTCCATACTATGACAGCAAGCTGACATGAAGGTGACTAATCAGAAGTGAAGGTAGATGATTTATTGCTCAAAAATAAGGACCCTACAATGAAGTGAGAGACATATCCAAAAATGGTCAAAAAGTGCTTTGGCTATGAATATGGATAAGTAGATGAATCAGTATAAGAGAACAGCTTCAAGGAACCATTCTTCAAGGAAATAACTCCCAGGGTAGTATTTCTCCATCTCTACCTTGGCTTTCCATCTTGAGCCTTCCTGCAATGGATCATGTGAGTAAAGCTTGCACTGGCCAGCTGTTTTGTTTCTTTCATCTTCGTCTAATCCTAAGTAGGCTTGCTTATTCTGGAGTCGTGTTAAAGATACTGTCTCACTGGAATGAAGCTGGTCATTAACTGTATTGTGAAATCCCTTCTGGAGGCAGATCCTTACCAAACTGCAGAAACTATTAATACATATTTAGTTTGTATACAAGGCAAGCTGGATCTGGCCTGTTAATATTTTCTTCATCAAATACGCTGATACTGTTGCTGAACGGGTGCTATTTGTAGCGGGACAGGAGGTCCTGTCTGTTGCAGATAAAAAGGCAAATGCCCTGCAGTCTGTCATGCACCATTCTTTGTGCCATGCAAAAACAAAGGCACGACCAAAAATCCCAAATATACTGCAAAGCTAAACCATTCCTACAGCGATTGTTTAGTTAACACTGTCATCTGTAGACAGTGTGGATCTAGTGCATCACAGCTCTTTTCAAGTCACGGAGACTACCTAAAATATACACAGTGCTGCTTCTGAGAGTCTCGTGTTTTCATTCAGGAAGGACCAACAGTAGAGGCCAAAGGTACTGATGGGAATATACAAACAGAGGAAACTGCTCTCTTGAATCACGGTGCTCAGCAACCTCCAGAAGCAACAGCAGTGTCTTCAACACCTACAAGAACATGGAGGCAAATATTTACTTGTCCTCCTCAGGGTTTACTGGCCCGAACAGTGACAAATGGTATGTAAGAAAGGTAGAGGTTAATTAAAATGAGAAATGGTAAATGAAGTACTTGTTTCACTGGGTGCAATGATATCTGTCCATTCTCCTTGAAAATACTGAAGGGAAATAGCTACGTTTTACATATCACACTTTGGCTTCAATGTTTTAGTGGGGTAAAGAAATAGGTGAAACAAAGGTTTGTTTCACTTTTCACCATCCTATGACTCTCTGATTTGAATGTACAGTTTCTGTTTCTCCATTCTCTCTTCTGTGTTTGACATGGTAGGTATGTGTTTGCATTGCAAATTGTTTTCATCAGGAGAAAGACCTCCTAATTCTTGTCTTGATAGTTTGTTTTGATATGAGAGCATTACGTGGATTATAAACATAGTGGTATTTTTGGCACACTGGATGGCTTTTTGAATTAAGGCAACAAATAAGAGACTTTGCAGTGATGCCTCCTTTTGTTCCTTAATGTCCCAGGCTTGCAAAGTCAAGAATTGTAACTACAAGGCAAACTGATCCATTCTATTTAAGATTTGCCCTAGACTGAAGGCTCACAGGAGAGAATGCCTGGCTAACCTGTTGTTTCAGTCACTTCCTAATGAAAGGCACTTCCTGTGGCTTTGACTGCTTCCACAGCCTCCATTCTCTCTCACTTGGGATTCTTAGGCTTTTATGTTTGGAAATCTACAGGTCTTCCCTTTGCCATCTGTCACCCTCAAATAGGATTAAGAAAAATCCAGTCTGAAAGTGCAATACATTTTCTTATGATTACGAGAAGAGGGATTTACTCAACACATTTCCCCCTTTTCTTCAGTCTGGCTGTTCTTGTTGGGTAACCATAGGAACAGATTTGGGAACCTGGAAAGAGCATAGTATTTTCACTTACTCTATAATATTTTCACTTACTGTTCTCATAATATTTTTCAGGCTATTTTTTTCCCTTGTGTATTATCCCTCCGTATCAAGGGAAGTATCTGTACTATTTCATGCTGTCTAGAGACATGACCTTCAGATTTAGTGTTTTTTTTCCCCTGGAATAGCACTGTATTACACAAGCACATCTAGCCAAAAAAATGATACTTAAATTCTTTTTCAAACTAGGCTGGAGCTGCAGTCATTAGCTTGAAGATATGCCAGACTGTACAGCAGCAGGTGCTTACTGAAGCTCTAAAGTAGCTGAAGGAAGATAAGCAAATGCAAGAGAAGTTAGTGAAAGTATTTGCTTTAAGTTTGGGACCTGTTAAGTGCTTTCCATAGTGACTTGCTCATTACTATTTGGTCTGTAATGATGTTTCTGTTTACCATTTTTTAAACTATCTTTTCTATAAAATCAGAGCATCATGTTAGGAAGCATCAAAGATTAAATGTATTTCTATGATTAAACTAATCTGCAAGCTAAGTAAATTTATTTCTGATAGTCATGGTACATTTTTCGTTAGTAGAAAGATAAATGGGATCTAACTGCAAACAAAGCTGTCACTGAGAGATGATTAAATATTAGTTTCTTGGTTTTGTTCCAGTTGCAGTCGTGGTCCTGGTTTGGGCTGTGATTTGGTCCATCACTGGGACTGAATGTCTCCCAGGAGGAAATCTCTTTGGAATTCTGTTTCTTTATTTTTTTGCTGTCATTGGAGGTAAAATATTTGGATTCATTAAGATACGAGCACTACCCCCACTCCCTGCTCTTCTGGGTAAGATATCCTTCATTCTTTTTCTCTGCAGATTTAAACCCTCAAGTAATATCTGCATGCTTGGCATGTTTGGATTGAGAACAAACAAGCTGTGTCACACTCAAACTCTGTAGCTTTTCTGAGTTACTTTTACCTGGTCCTCTCCAAGAAGGTGCAAAATTCCCCAGCCTGGCACAAGTGAAATAGCCTGTATGTTACTAAGACTCTCTTCTTAATTCTTTGGGGGCCAGAGAACTGTATACCTACCTATTCAAAGATTATTGTCCTTCAGTCTCCTCCGACTAAATTACTTAAATTACTTAAAATTTGGGTCTACTATCACCAGACAGGAGTCTTCATCTAGACCTCCTGTTACTGCAGAAAAATTAATTCATAAGGAAATTATTGCTGAGCTGTCTTGCATGCATTTTGCACAGGGAAAATGCTTTCCAAAGGAAACAGTACAGGAATTCCCCTCTAGAGAAGGTTTTAGTTAGATCAGTACAATCTTGTGAAGTGCTGTGATGTCAACAGAGCTGAAAAATGAAGCTCTGGGTTCTTCTCACCAGCTGTATGCTGCCCCTTTGCTATGCTTAGTGAATGAATAAAGATGTTGACAGACAGTAAAACTTGATGGCAGAGCAGGCTACAAATACCTGCCTGTAGTGCAGGGATGCGATTTTGCAACCTGCGTAACTGGTGGTGTCCCTCCCACAGCGGTACTGCTTCCAGAAGAGCTGGATAGCTTCGTGTTCAGCTCTGTGCCTACATTGCTTAGTTTCACGAGTGAGGAAAAAATCAGATGAGAGAGAGGGAAGTTTTGCATATAGCATGCATGTCTGCAGTTACATTCATGTAACACACAGAGTCTGCCCTTTCTAATTAAACAACCCCTTTAAAGAAAAAGTTTTTGACCATTTGACTTCTGCTTCTTTTAAATTACATCTGTTTCTAAAAGTTAGGAGTTGAGTGTGAAACTGCTTGTCAGACAGGTCATACTGAATAGCAGAAACTTAAGCATGACAGCACACGTCTGTTGTGTTGCTTCAGATCTCCAGTCTTTGAGGAAAATCTGAGAAATCAATGAGTCAGAAGAAGAGAGAGACAACGTCTTTGAATATTCTTTTTTACCCTAAAAATACAAATGTTATACTCTTACATGCACTCCTGCTGGCTGCAGGTGAGTGTAATGTGGCTGGCTGAGCACTTACAGTGCTCTGGTCACCTTACAGTGAACCTCTCCAAGAAGAAAGGAGGAAACTGCTACTGGAACAGTCACATAGTGTATTTTAGGTGTACATTACAGAGAGATTTCTGCAGGAGGCAACCTGAAGCAGAACAATGAAGATATCCTTTGAGGTGGAGTTTTCTGCTTTGTTCAGTAAATTTGTAGATCAGAGTAGCCCCAGTGACTTGGACCTCGGGCAAACATTGCAAAGAGCACGTGATCATTATGCTAGCCTGATATAATTGTTAAGAGGTACCACAGATTAATTATTCCCCTGTTTTTTATGGGAGGTGGTGGGAAGAACAGTGTCTGAAAGCTCAGTGTGTTCCAGGACAAATCAAGTCCACAGCCAAGACTCACACCAAGCTGGGACCAACCCAAGCACAGTGTGTGTTTACTGTTTGCCTTTTTTTTCCTGTTTCTTAACATGGCTAATATCAAATCACACCACAAAAACATATCTTTGAATCATCAGGACCTACAATAAATCTCTGCAGATCTATATTTAAAGTCAACCTTTCCTGCACTTTTCTGTATTCTTCCAGAGCCACAGTTCTGATAGCTTTGCAGGAAGTCTCTGATTAGTCAGTTTTGCTAATATTTGCAAAAGGTTGGATCTTGCAAGTAGCTCAAATAGAGGATAAGACCAAGTTCCTGATTTCCCCCCCCCCCAGCTTTTTTCCCCCTTCTTTGCATAAGAGTCATATTGCCAGAACACTTTGAAACATCTAAGTTAGTCCATGATGAGGTGTTTTAGATAATATTTTCCAATGAACTGAGCGTTATGGTTCCTGTGAATTTCTTGCCCCAAGAGGATTTTTAATAAATTCCAACCTCTGAGATAAATACACAATATTAGATAATCTTCCTCTTTTCATGCTAAAACAAGCTAACGAGGAAAATATCTTTAAGGATGCAAAGGTATCTTTGCTTCTGGTATGACCAGCACCTGGTGAACAAAGCTGAATTTGGTTGACTAGCACTCAAAGTGTGTCAGTATCCTGCAGATTTCTTCCTTGGTGACTTGGTGCATTCTTAGGTCTCTTTCATTGCTTTGAATACGCCTCTCTTTGTCCATGCCCCAGTCTCCATTGTTAAACCACGGCTAATAATTCAGAACATGTATCATTTCTTTGTCTCTCACAAACACATAATATGGTGTCTATTTTTAAGAATGCTGTGCAAGCTTTTCTCATACAGTAAAACCAAATCATTTGACAGGTACTTATTTGCTTTTCTTTAAGGGATGCTGCTGGCTGGTTTCCTAATCCGAAATACCCCATTCATTAGTGACATTGTCCAGATAAACCTGCGCTGGTCTGCAGCACTGAGGAATATTGCTCTTTCAATCATCTTGACCCGAGCGGGGCTCGGCCTGGATCCAAAGGTAAGGCACCAGCCATTTGTGTGAGGCAAAGTATACAACAGCCCTCCAAAAAAATGGAATAATTGGTTCTGTTAAAAATATCGAATTGTTCAGCCTTGGAGAATCTGCAAATCAGATCATTACAGAAAGCATATTTTCTATTGTACACTCGTATGTATGTTAATATTGGCAGCTGGATTTGCAGAGTAGACAAGCGAACAAAAAAATACCCGAAGAAAATTGGTTTTATGACTATTTTCCCCCTTGCCTTTAAAAAATTTCCTGAATGTTGTAAGCAGAACTGCCTGAGGACATGTGCTCCAGCATGATCTGTCAGGAAGAGTTTACACTCCCTGATATGCTGACAAACTAAAACAAGGAATGGAAGAGGTGCTCAATCCTTGAAAGAGGATGTTACTGCCTGTACTGACACAAATCAAAGAAACTCAACCAAAAAATCCAAACCTCTGTGCTTTTTTTGCCTTTTTTACTTTTTTCTTCTTTTTTTTTAATCATTGCCATTTTAAAGCAAATATATTAATTGCAAAAATAAGTCCAGCACTACAGAAACAATGGTTCAAATCACAATGAAGCCCATAACACTTCTGTGAACAACAAAAAAAAATCTTCCTCTGCACTCTATGAAACTTCATGTTCCATAAATTAACAAAGGCAAGGTTTTGCTTGATCAAAATCAGCTGGCTAAAACAAAGATGTACCATATTGACCCCTACCTATTTAAGGGGCTACTTAAAGTTTGTATAAAACTTAGGTCAAGTATAGCTAGTTCACAACAACTCGATTCATTTTTCTTAACCAAGAAAGACTAGGGAGTTGCCAGTGCTTCAGGTATTCAGGAAAATAGCAGTTTGTCATTCATGAAAAATGCCTGGTTTCCTAGATCAGAATCATGGTTTTTTTCGAAGATGTTGAAGCCTCTATGAGCACAGACTGTGTGTTGTTACCCACAGCTTGGATGCCTGGTTCTGTGACATTGCTTTTCTTTCTAGGCCATGACAATATTTTTTGCCAAGGGAATTTCATCTTTGATTGATTTTTCTCCCACGTGACAATCAGCACTGTCATTTGGACTCTGAGTGTAGCAATGCTTTGATGCAGTTACAATTGCTCCTCATGTAACTGAAGCTGTGAAGACAACGATGTCCATTTCCCTGCTGATTCTCAGCCCTAATTTTGCTGGGATAAACTGCACTGGTAAAAACTGCAACTCAGTGATTGGGGTTTTTTCCATGTCAAAATTAGGGTCCCGTCCTAGCACAATAATGTTTATGGCTAACTTTTAAAGGCAGCTGTTACAAGTAAATCCTCTGTTTTAGAGAAAAATCTGAATAGAAGTTGATGAGCCAAATGGAACTTTATCTGCTCTGGATATCAAGTGAGAGACAGCTGAAAGAGACGCTTGGCTCCTTGTGCCAAGTTTATGTTGTTCTACAATTTTTCATCATTTGTTCATGGATTTGGGGATAAATTTTTTTGGGGGTGCTCATGCAACTTGTGAGATTATAGCAAAATCTTTTGTAGATGGAGCAAATGACTTCAGGTAACTGTGGCCAAGTCAGCTGTGTTGAGGGTGCACTTTTCAAATAGATCCCAGCTAGTCCAGCCTCTCACATTTAGTTTGCTCTGCACATGGAGCTGAGGAGAATTTTCTGCCACTCCTTCCGGTGACATGCAGGAACCTTGTCAGACCTAGATTCAGCAGGTTTCATGGCCACCCTTGGAATTCTATATCCCAATCCAGGGGTGCTTAGGCCTACGTGGTTGAGGCCATGTAGAGCTGTCACATCCTGTATGTGGTTTCTTGTAATAAACCCAATCAGATCATAAATGTATTTCCTCTCTAGAGCCAAGTGTACTGGTACTGATACTAATGCCTGAACTTGTTTGTGTATTGCAGGCTCTTAAGAAGCTCAAAGCGGTCTGTCTGCGGCTTGCTCTCGGGCCATGCCTCTCAGAAACATGCACAGCTGCTGTTCTTGCCTATTTGTTCATGCATTTGCCGTGGCAATGGGGATTTATATTAGGGTAACGTACTCCCTTTTCTCCATAGGACAAAAGTGCCTGTTTTCATGCTACAGTTAAATGATCCGAGTGTGGTTAGTTCTCTGCACCAAGCAGAGACCTCAGTTTAATGCCAGCTGGGAAGCTGTGCTTAGTCCCTGTGGTTGGTTGTTTACCATTCATGTCTGGCTCTGTGGTTGATTTAAAGGTCACATTTCCAGGCTGTGGAGGAGTCCTTGCATCATGACTCTTCTGTATTTGTGATCTGAACACTCAAAGGAAGAAGGATGGTGCAATTCCCGAGGCTTTAACCACAACACTGGGAGCTTTTAGGGACTGAAAATGATAGTGCCATTTGGAGAATCTTCATGCTGAATTCAGAATTTCCTCCTAGAGAGATGCACATAGGAAAGCTGCTGTCTCACATCAAGGATAAGGATATGGCATGTTATATTCTGTACTAATTTCCTCGAAGGGGAGACCTTTTCCATCTAGTTTTATCTAAACTGGTGGATTTGGTCCAGACCCATATACTGAAGCGAGATGGGTGAACTTCTCTGCCACACACTGATTTTTATGAGAAGAAACTGGACTACTGAGTCCTAAGCATGTCTAGACCAGGTTCCTAAATGGAACAGTCAAGGCATATATCAGGGTTCATAACTGGCCTGCAGTGTAGACTCAAGTCTTAGTCTGTGGAGCCCTTTACTTTTAATACTATTGAACTGGGCAAGAAATAAAAGCTGATTGTAAACTGGATAGAAATATCTCTGCTTGTAATTAATAGGGAAAGGTAAAAGGAAAATACCTTATGTACAGGTCTTTATTTATACTTTTAAAGAACTGGGGTCTGAATGCTTTGAAGTTTTTTACTGCAGTGCTTTCTTTTTAAGGGAGGCTGAACCTGTGTGTTTTCAGTTTTGTTCTAGGTGCAGTCTCCCCTGCTGTGGTGGTCCCGTCGATGCTGATTTTACAAGCTGGGGGATATGGGGTGGAGAAAGGTGTTCCAACTTTGCTAATGGCAGCTGGAAGCATTGATGACATTCTGGCCATCACAGGCTTCAACACTTGCCTTGGGATGGCTTTCTCTTCTGGTAGGCTGGTTAATCTGTACGGGGTGAAATCCAGAACAGGGGTGTTTTGAAGAATGTGCGCTCTGTTATGATTGACTGTTTTGTAATGTAATGACATCTCCTCGTAAAGTTCGTGTATAGACTAGAGTATTGAGAGGGAAATTACCCATCATTAAAAGTCTTGGTGTAACATTGTCTGCTCCGAGTTGTGGGTCACAACTTTCAGAGAACATTTTCCCTGTCTCCTCCCTTAGCTACCAAGTCTGGTTCCTGCATGCCCAACATTAATGCTTTCAAATTTCCCTGGGTTTGGCAATGTTCTTGCAGTAGCTTTGTCTCTGGCTTCTCTGGCATACTTTCTTGGCATGAGCTTTCAGAGAGGAAAAAGTTGCACCACCCAGTTCTTTCAGGCCCACAGGTTCCCTCCTGAACCCCTCTGCCTCCGAGTAACAGACACTCCGAGGACAGACGCTGTCCTGGAATCGCCCTTGTAAGTCTACAGTGTGGTTTGTGCAAAGGGGTCTGTGTGTGGCTTCCTGAACCCATCTTTGTTTTGCCAAACAGGTTCTACTCTGTACAATGTGCTGCGTGGAGTGCTGGAGGTTGCTGTTGGCATAGCAGCTGGGGCGATTCTGGGAATGTTTGTTCGCTATTTCCCAAGCCACGATCAGGTAAAACTCCAGTAAAAAAAGCCCTTTTTATAAAATAGAGATCCTTTGCTAACAAATTATGTTCTTAAGTCATTCATCCAAGCTTCATGTGATTTTGGGGAAAGCTGTGTAGAGCACTTAGAGCTTCCAGGTTGCAGAGCCTAAGTGAGGATGTGCTTTATAGGTGATTAATTGTTTACCACAATAACAACAATTTATGAACTCATAGTCCTTCCTGATGAGGAGCTTGGAGCTAGCTCACCATCCTTCTCTCACTGAAGGTGAAGGAGATGTCCACATGTAAAGGAGGAAGGGTCTGATACCCATTTCAGACAGCCAAATAATCATCAGACTGCTGTGTGACACATTTACTTCTTAGGCCTATTGGATACCTCTTGTAGATTAAAAACAAGTAAAGTGGACAGACCGTAGGCTTTAAGTGATTTAGCAGATCATTAGCACTAATTAGAATGTGCTAACTTTCAATAAAAATTAAGCTTATAGGAAGTGATAGGTGAATTTACTGTCAAGGGGCAATTAAGTGAACAGAAAATTGTGGAAGAAAGTAGGTATGATCTGGACAACTGAAGTCAATTTGCAAAGCATCTATCACCCTCAGTGATGCCAAATTTTCTTATTCAAAGCCATGTGTGATACAGGAGCTAAACAGATACACAGAAATGGGGAACAGTGGCAAGGATAGAACTGTCTGCTGTGACACTGGACCAAGTAACTAGACTCTCCATGGCAAGCGTTTGTTTGACATGTCCTTAAAAACACCTTGTGGCAAAGATTTCACCTCTCCTTGGATAAACTGTTCTAGTACCTGACTGCACAGGTAGGAAATCCTGTTGGCATAGAGTTGAAGTGGGGCTGTTAGAATAGAGCATCATGTTCCTTGTGATATAAAAAGCCTATTGGCAAGAAGATTTTGGATGAACAGAGTAAAGAAAATATTAAATTTCCAAAATGTAAATTTGTTAGGAATTAATGTCCAAATAACCCCCTCAACTCAACTGAGTAGTTCAAGTCCCCTGAAAGCTTTGATTCTTTCACAACAGCTAATGGCAATTTTTACTTTCAAGTTGTTCTTTTCAGAGTCAACAGAAGTAACCCTTTTCCTCAATTTCTAAGAGAAATTTTCTTTTTTGTTGGTCTCCTTTCTTGGCTGCAGGCATCTCTGCCGTGGAAGAGGTCATCTTTTGTACTTGGGCTGTCCATGTTTGCTGTTTTTGGCAGCATCTACTTTGGTTTCCCTGGATCAGGAGGACTCTGCACATTAGTCTTAGCTTTTGTGGCAGGTGTGGGATGGTCTGATGAAAAGGTAAATGTTTTGGTATGGCATGCTGCTTTATGTAAACTTCTTTGAATGGACAGCCTGACAGGAGTTTGAATTTCTGTCAGGAGTGGGAACAATGCATTTATGAAGCTTTAGGGGGTGTACAGATTAAAATAAACATTCTACATTTATTTTGGAAGCCTTATCATGACAGAAAGTTACCGTGTATGTGAATATATGTCAACACAGAGCCTACCCTATTGACAGTGAAATGCTCAAGCTTTACTGACATACCTCAAGCAATGTAAAGGAGGTGTAGTTGTCAAGGTACCTGACTAGGAATTCAAAGCTTAATGTTCCAGCTCTATGAGTGTCTGTAACTTTCCACGGTCACTTTATGGTAAGATTTACAAACAGGTGTCCAAAATACAGTTGTGTGCATGTCCTGAATACACTGAGGTTTTGTTCCTGGTGGTTTTGGGGGGGGGGTGCAAAGTGCAAAACAGTAATGAACCATCCTCTCTCATCCTTTGCAAATCCCAGTGAGTGTATTCTGGTTAAATTAGAGAGAAGGGTGCCCACAGTAAATGGTGATATAAGGCCAATACAAAAACCATACAAAGCCTGTTTTTCTGTCACTTTCTCTTAGCTGCCAAGCCTGCTTCCTCTTACTGTTGCTACCCATTGCATTTCTGTACCTTGGCATGTCTGACTGCCTCTTTTGCTTGATATCATTTACATGTACGTTTTAAGGGCATCTTTGTCTCCACAGCTGTAGCCTTGACACATGTGGTAGGAGAAGAGGAGAAAGGAAAGGGGATCAGATATAGCAGAGTCCACACTGTTATCCCCACCTAGACCCTGACTTCAGTAAAATCTCAAGGTTTGTTAAAACTATGAAAAACAAACCATAGTTTCCATCTAAAGCATTACGTTGTTGTCCAGTTTTAGGAGAATCTTATCTTGGGACTTAGCTACTTAAGGATATTAAAACTGGTAAAGCTCCCTATTGAACAGCTTTTAAACCATTTCAGAAGGAAGGACCTTAAAAGAGTGTATGCAGTCTATAAATGATTAGTTTAAATTCTTTGGATCAATGAATGAAGCTTCTTGGCCTTAATGATGTTGACTTCAAATGCCTTTTTTGGCATGTTGCAGGATCAGTCCCAGAGAGAAGACCAAGGACAGGACATGTGTAGGCCCTGGATTGAATACTAAATGAGAGCACACTGCACTTTTATTTTCCACACACTCCATCCTGAAGGTTCATTTGCTAATAGAGAACCCACTTAACTAAAAAAGAAGGGCTGTTAGATATGCTGTGTGTACCTTTTCAAGTAAGTGGAAGATTCCTGTTTATCCTGGCAGTAGCTGTTTTAGGAAAACTGTTAGGTGTAAAGTTCAAACAAAGGGGGAAAAGATGGCTTTGCCCTTATACAGCACACTGCATTGGAAAGTTCAACGTGTGTTACCAGGATGGGATTTCAGACTTGCCCAGTCTACCTTTGGTCCTGCTCCCATGGAGACAGGTCTCTGACTGAGGACAGCATGAGCAGAGTTAGCTCAGGACTGAAACTTTTGAGGGTCTGACTCTGCTCAGATAACAAACGGAAAAACACATTTAAGGGTGCAGTACCCAAAGGCTCAGAAACTTCATGGCAAAGCTGTTCAAATTGTCTTCCTGAATACTGAAAATCAGCTATGCTTTATTTTCACCCTCTTCGGTCTGCAAACTGCTCTGTTACTGTTCAAAGATCAGTGATTTTTTTATTTCTCTTCTCAAGGTAGCAAGCATTTATGTACTAGCAGAGTTAGACACACTCTGACCTTCAAAATGTGTGCAGCTGATTTTGAATCTTTTCATATTAGGTCAAAGAAAGAGGAGAAATTCTGGACAATCTTTATGATGTTTTCACTTTGGCCTTTGATTAATTACATGTATTGTCTACTTGTCCTTATTTTTGTGAATTTACAGATTATTTTTGTTTTCATTGCAGAGGGAAGTGGAAAAGATTATTGCAGTTGCATGGAATATCTTTCAACCTTTTCTTTTTGGTTTAATTGGAGCAGAAGTATCTGTTACGTCTCTTAGGCCTGAAACTGTTGGTAAGATCAGTCGCTAATTATCCAGCTTTCATTACTAGTTTCCAAAGAATCTCTATGAAGAAATCTAAAGCAAAGCAAACTAGAGCTGACCAAATAAAACCCCAACTCCAAAACCCCCAAACCAACCCCATTATAAAGCTACAGTTTTAGCAGGCTTATTTCCCTCAGACACCTATGTACAGAAGTCCTGAGAAGTGTTTGTCTTTGTTGCAGGGCTCTGTGTTGCTACATTAGGCATTGCCCTCGTTGTGCGAATCATAGCAACGTTCCTGATGGTGTGTTTTGCTGGGTTTAATTTCAAAGAGAAAGTATTTGTCGCATTGGCGTGGATTCCCAAAGCCACGGTCCAGGTAAACAGTCCAGCATCACTTTTATTCCAGGGTAAATCCGCAGTCCTTGGCAAAGCATCTCATTCTAGCCCAGGGAAAGGATCAGGCTCAGTAACATCAGTGTTGTATATGGACAGTTGATTTTCTAAACCACTCTAACTCTGCCTGAGAAGTGCACAAAGAGCCTTCCCTGCGAGGGTGTTTTGCTTGCATCCTGGTTATACTCTTGATAATGACAGCAAGTTGTACATGTAGCATAGGAAGTTTAACTGCTTCTCAGTTATTGCAACTGTTGTGCCTTTGCACATAGATTCTGAGAACTCTCAAAGGTAAAAGTTTTTCCCTCTTACACATGAAGTGTCTGCATGGACAGCCACACCAGGGGCTCAGAATGTGTTTTCAGTTTGTGGTCCTCTTGGTGAGGACTAGTCTGACAGCTGTACTGCTGGAGAAGCCTCAAGCTGGCTGCATTCCTGCTCCTTTATTTCAGTGACTGTTAAGTCATTTAGACTTTGCCTCACCAGCATGATTACTTGCAAGCAAAAGTTAATAATCCGAACAGACAAGGATTATTGCGAGATTTCTGAACTAAATTTTCGGAAGCTGCTGCTTGTTAACTGCTGTCTGGACACGTCCTCGAAGCCTGGTGTTCTAATAGCTGCACCAGATAACATTCTGTCCCACTTCATTAATCACACATCTTCCAGAAATGTGGGTAAGATGGCAGCTAAGCAATGTTCTTCACAGGAGAGAACCACCAGATAAGCTCATTAGCTTAGGAAATTCAAAGTGTACCCAAGTGAAAATTGTTCTCATAGGTGTAATGTAACACTTTTCTACATACTGCCTAGAAATTAATGGGTTGCATGTACTAAATGTCAAATTTGTTAGATGTTGACTGATGATTAGTCCCTTTTCTTTCCTCTTTCAGTGCTAACAGTGACTTGCTCCACTTCAGCAATGTTTTCTTCCCTGCAGGCTGCAATAGGTTCCCTTGCCCTGGATACAGCGAGAAGGCATCACGATGAGAAGCTGGAAAAGTATGGGATGGATGTACTGACAGTAGCTTTCTTGGCTATCTTGATCACTGCTCCAATTGGAGCCCTGGCTATTGGCTTGGCAGGGCCCAGGCTTTTGCAGAAGGCTCAGACAAATAGCAAGGAGGATGAGGAAGGTGCTGAGGTTGGAGAAGAGGCAGAGGCTTGTGACCCTTCATAAGATGGATATCTACAGGAATCTGGTCTTTCAGCCCTTACACTTCTGTTGAGTAAACACAGCACATCTGTAATCTTTCTGAAGGAAACCAAAACAAGTATCGGTTATGTCTGATATTTTAAAAGCAGCCCTGGTGGAGTTTTATAAATATGTGTTGATGGTGCCTTAAGAGATGAAAGAGCTGAACACATGGTGAATAGGCTGGCCAGGCAGTGAGTCACTGAGAAGCGGTCAGCAGTTACTTGAAATGTGTGGGTGTGAGGCCAGGGAGAGGATCAGAACTGTTCAAGCCTAGAGTGGTGTTGTGAGGTGGAATATAAACAGAAAATAATTGAGACTAATGTGAATAACTGGGCCATGAGATGACAAGTTCAACAGCTCAAAGAATGCAACTTCCAAATAAGAGATTGTTAACACGTGGTCAACAGGTCCTGCCATGGGTTGGTGACTCCCTCTCCTTCGTCCGGGTTCCAAAACTTGCCTTTTCCTATCGCTGTTCTTCCTCACAGCTCATGCACTCCTTTGTGCCTTCAAGAGACTGTCAGCTCTGGTCATAACAAGAAACAGCAAGAGGTACTTATGTGCTGACAGAGACAGTTGGGTCCATCGCAGACTGTGGTAATACAGGTGTTGCTGGTGCTGGCAGAAAAAAGGACTATGGTTGAAATTGGGATGAGGGCTGTGGGGAGTCTGTCAGGACTGGGAGTGGGTTGCATGGGATTGCGACGGCTCCTTCTTCACCTGTGTCCCTCCACCTTTGCACAGCACAGTATCAAGGGAAGGAAAGACAACTTTCTGGCCATGGAGCATGACTATGTTCTGGTGCTGGCCACTACAGGACAGAGGGGAGAGCTCTTCTCAGGTGGGGTTTGCTGACAAGCAAGGCCAAGGTGGCAATGAGGTGTCCCTTTCTTCCTCGGCTCCTTTTTGGGCACTTGGCAGTAGTGTCAGACCTCTTCTCAAAGCACGATTCATGTGTCAGCTAGGACGTCCTGTTGCTCTTGTTCTAAGTTCACACTCATCTGGCTACACAAATGACATAATCAGGTCCTTCTCACATCTGTGTTTGGGTAACTATAGCAAGGAAAACCAGGTATTTGCTAAAAATATATCCAGTTACTGCTCACTTTTCCCATAGGTGGCTGGCTGGATTGACTGTAGAGTGTGAAGGTCTCTCATATTTTCCAGGGCATATTTTACCTCTGACTGATGCAGAAAAATAATATACTTTAAATGAACAGCCTGGAAAATGCAATGCTGAGAGGGATGGTACAAAATGAAAAGAGCCTCATTCACCTACCTACCACAAGCCTGCTGTGGGAGGGCAGGTGTCACGAGGAAACACTGTCTGAGACGCAGTGCTAGCACCCTCAGCACCTACCCACAAATCCCATGGGTCTTTCCAGAAACACAAGCCATGTGTGGCTGTGGATCATGGTAACAACAGGCAATGCTCATGTTGAACATCTTGCCAAAACATTTCACCAGGGGGAGCAAAAAGCTCAAATGTGGTTTTCTTCATTTTATTTAATATAGATGCCTCCTGCGCAGCCAGCTGCAATATAGTTCACATTTGATTTTCCCATAACCAGAAGAGTTTCCTTTCTCTTCTCCTTGACCATCCTAAAGCCAGAAGTAAACAAGCCTCATCTGCTGATCCAAACCCTGCTCTTGCCTTTAGCTTTGGAGGGTTTAGTATTGATAGATATCAGAAAAATCTTACTCTGCTACATTGTCTACAAGTAGATAGCTCCGAGTAGGTAATTCCCAGCTCCGTTCTGAGGCATGGAATCAGTACAGCATCCCTCAGAAACTGGCAGTTTTGTTATTTTTTTAATATGGGTGTTAAGATTTGTGCCTGTAATCAATGTGGACAACACCTCCTTGAAGATTTCTACATGACAGTTCACTGAACTCATTCTGCAGGATACTGTATAGAATATATTTGATGTGTCTAGGTGGTTTTGGCATTCGCAACTAAGAATTAATCAATTCTGGTTTAGCTTTTTAGACTTTTAATATGTAACACAAAAATTGTTTAAAAAAGCCCCTATCTGAAACTGTATTATTTGCAGAGTGTCTGTGTATGCCTCTGTATACAGAGTAATTACAGCTCAGTATGTGTGCTTTTGTATAGGCCTTCCTCTCCAAGCCAGAAAGACAGCTTCCTGAGAAATATTTTAAGGTTCATAGCCTGCAATTCAAGCACAGTGGTAAAAATACCAGGAAATTATTTGGTAAGTTTTCCCCTAATGGTTGTCAAGAACATTGACATTCTTCTGCCTGTACACACTGCAGTTCTCGCCACTTCCTTGGGGAACATACAATCCTGGCTTTGGTTCCTGTTTGTACCCTGACTAGGAAGGAAGATGCTTTCAAACCGTAGCCTGGTCAATGGTTAGGGCGCTCTGCTTGGCGGTTACTGTGGCAGCCGTGGATTCCTGTGCTTGTTCTGCCTGTGCTGCATGGTTAACAGAAGCACTCTGGTACTTAAACAGGTGTAGTTTCAATGGGTTCTTTTATTTGGAAATTGTAATGTTTGTAAACCTAACAGGTTAGACTGGGGAATGTGGTGTTTGGTTCATTAGTGACTGTCTATAAAATATTTCTACTTGAGTAAAACTTACAGGAGTAGAAGTTTTAGATAGGTTTGTTTTTTGTTTTTTTTTTTGATAGAACTTTATGAAAAAAAGAATCAATGAAGTAGAATCCTCCTGCAGGGGCATTCACTGTGCCAAAGTGGGAGTCTGTTCAGTAACAGAAGTTGATGTGTAAGGATTATAACCCTGTAAATATGAACGCAACCTTAAGCATGCAAGCAAACCTCTGACAAACAGCCTTTGTTCATGACAGCTTCTAATAATTGCTAGCTACTGTAACAGCATCTCATAAATTGGGTTTATCATGTTCCCTTATCACAGTGCACTCTCAATTTATTCATTAGATCACTCCCACCATTCTGAGTGCTTGAACAGCTCTGCCAATGAAGAGTATCATCTTGTTCTCTAATCTAAAAAAAATTGAATTCATTTTTCTTTCCTTGCTACCCTCTGTGGATGTTTCTCACAAGACTCCTTTCCCCTAGCTTTTATTAAATTTTTAAAAAGAATCAAGTTGAAGCTATTATATAGACCTGCAGATCTAAAATGAAAAGCAGTAACGCTTTCTAATGCTCTTCTCCATGCCCTCCAGAAAGGAAGAACACACTTGCATCTTGTCATAAAATGTATCATGGCTAAGAACCTAGGAGACTGGGGTTTTTTACTAAGTATCGTGATTTCAGCTGCTAACTTTGAGAGATATGATCACACTTTATATCAGTGTTGATTGATAGGTGAAGTCACAAGACTCAAGACTACCTCCCTTTTAACAAACTGCCATGAAACCATTTATCAGTATTGCATATATTCAAGCCAATAAATTATGCCAGGCTAGTCTTTTACTTGCAGGAAACAAAATTAGAGCACAATGTGCAGTAAACTATAAGCAGAGGAGACACACTGCCACGCAGACATAACCACAGGCATAATGTGGGAGAGTACCAAGCACAGTATGTGTGTGCAGTTCCAGAAGGTTCACAGGAACCTCTGCAGCAGAAGGGTCTGACAGCAGAGCACGTTTCTGGTGGCAAGCTACAGCAGGCAGCATATGGGAAAAGACAGAAATCAGCCATCTGGAAACAAAGGCACACAGACCAGGGGATGCAGTGATAATGTAACTATAATCCCTGCTTTCTCTCTCTTTTTCAGCTGAACTGAGCATTTTAGGGAAATTAGACTGAAGTCTGAAATTAACTCTGAAATACTTATGGTGTAATACACCCCCAAAACAGTGCATTACACTTTTTGCATTTTGCTTTTTAAATAAGTGGAGTGCAAGAGGTCAAATTTTGTGCCAGCTGCACTTCAATTACATTTGTCTAGCTGCCACAAGGCAGACAGCTTTCTCTAAATGTACTTGTTTCACAAGTTTAGTTGCAGATTATTATAACAATTGTTCAAATTCATAATTAAAAGGAAGGTAAACATGACTGTTCTCCTAGAGTAAAAAGGCACGTTGTGACATGCCAAGTTCAGCTTCCCATGATTTTCATCAAGTCTGTGAAGACCTGGTCTGCTGCCTCAGTCCTGGCCTTTATTAGCACTCGGGGCAAATTTATCCCTTTGTATATAGCTTCCAAATTAGCTGAGAAGTCATGCAGTGGCAAGACATGACCAAGCATATGCTAGCAGATAATTGGTTCAGCTCTTTCAAGCACTGGTGAGATACAGGGCCCTGCAGACATCTCAGTTCTTAGCTGTCTATCCTCCTAGACAGTAAGTAGTCTCAACAGATCAATAAGTTCTTTGAGATTTTATATAGCAAAGTCTGTGGCTACAAGAGACAGCAGTATTACCTTGACAGATTTTGAAAGAAAAGGAAATGGTACTTTATCTTGTTTGAGATCTTAATTTTATTATCACATCTTGTAGAAATTACTAAAATGTCCTCTCTATGCAGGAACTGGGACAGAGTGCTGCTATTGCAGGCCCACCCTACAAATGTGTTCCATTCACCTATAGACTTAGGCAAAATAAACAAACAAAAGACCCCTGTTGTTCCATAGCCACATTTGGAGATTGTTTAGCAGAAATCTCATCTAACAGCAAGCAGGGAGAAAAAAATAATTACATAACCAAGCCATGCTAGAGATGGAGTCAGGAGGTTGTCTTATGCTGTCATTCTTTTACAGGAACTTTGTGGGAGAAACAAAACCAATTTTGCTGTATAACTTACTCTAACAGGGTTTGTCTGAGTAGAGCAATGAAAGTGAGAACAGGATTGATAGATGTAGTGCAATTCTCAGACTTCAGAGGAAATCAAATTATTTGAATGCAAAAGGATCCCAATAAAAGCTGGAAGCACATACAGACTTGTATATAGCAACAGCCTCTTAGAAGAGGCTGTGGATTTTACAGCCTGAAAAAAAAAATAAATCCAAAGACATGCTTTTGGATTTCATACAGTGATATCTTCACCCAACCCAAGAACTGGGGCTTGGTGTTCAGTACACTGCATCTGTAAGTGAAGACTGAGTTTCAGACACTTAGTAACACTACGGATTTTGCTCTGTTATAAATGTTCTATCCTAATATAATGTTTATGGTTTGCTCATCCATTAAGGTAAGACCACCATGAAGCATTTAAACACTAAAGGTTGTACCAGGGCTCTGTTACATGCTTTGTAAAAGCAGGCACTTAATATGCAATCATGTCCTAATCTGCCATCTTTTGCTGCAAGGTAAAAGGTTTAGGTACCTAAACTATAACTGTTATAAATGCAGGAGGATTGATCTACCTGAGTTCTACTGCTGCTGCGAGAGCCATTATGTGAGAACTGCTTTGACTTGCTTTCTGTTTCAGCACCGGGGCTTTCCACCTGCATAACAATGGGTCAAATGAAACACTGTTAACAAACCGTTGAAATCTGCCTTAATACAATTGTCTAAAATTGTAGCATGGACCACATTTTTTTTTAAGCTAAGGGATGCAGTCTTTCCTTGGAGAATAAAGAGCTTTAGGAGAATTAATTATAAGTCTAGCTGATAGATAAGTAGCAACTATTTACCTGCATCTGAAATTAAGCCATACCACAGCAAAGCTCTGACTTGCCCAAATAATCATTCTAAAGGGCTAACAAGCCAGGAACACAGCTCAGCTCTGCTTTCTTGGTTCTGTCATTTAACCAGTTCCTCCCATGAAAGTCCCTACTACAAAAAGCAGCCGCTACAGAGCCAGCAAACTTGCAAGAAGCAAATTTATACTGCCTCCTAAGAACTCATGAACAGTCAACACAGGGGCCTGAGATAAAGGGATAATGTTACTGGCTGACCTGTGCAATAGTTTAGTTTATATGGTCTAGGATGCTACCTGAGATTTCCCAGCTGTGCGGGGTTTGCCTGACCCAGGCTGCTTTGCATGAGACTAACAAAGTGCCCACTTAGACACCCCCCAGGCCAGACCTTCACGGAGCATCGCTTAACAAAGCTACACTCCCTGCCCTCAGCCTACGCTCAGGTATATTCACAAAGGATTCATTTAGTTATCTTTTTCCCCTTCTCTTAAGTGCACTTAAATTTGTTCCTGAAAAGCAAAATAACACGTGGCTTCTCGGCAGAACAAAACCTCTGTCACTTGGATAGTCACAGTTGTAATTGTACGTTCATACAAAAATGGCTTAGTTGTAGGAAGTCATTTTATTGTTGAAATAAACGACTTATTTACAGAGATAGTTACTTTACAGCTTTACAAAGCAGACGTAATTCTTCTCAGAATAAAGTATCAAAACAGTGACAGATTTAGCACTGTCTAAAATGCTGTTTATTCCAAAAAGAAATCTACAGCAATGATCAGACTAAATCATACCAATTACGTAATAAAATGCTGCCCCTTGCAACTACAACAGTATAAAAAGACTTTTCCTCAGACATGATCTAGTGGATTAAGCATTTGCTATACTTCTTTCTTCTTGAGTATTAGTGGACCTACATTATCTCCTGTTAATTCATTGTGCTTGTTGTGGGAGCCATCACAGACAGGGAACTGGAAGAAAACATATAAGAAATTAGTATAACTCTGTACAACAATTACCTGGTGATTTTTAGACTTCTTCCTATGCCCATGAGCACTTGGATAATGGTGCTAGTTCCTCCTACTATGTGTGTACTGTTTCAACATCAACCTCCCTGTCTCCTATAAGACATAGGATACCTATTACTAAGGAAAAAAAATAACACTGCTAACAAGCAACTAAGTTTGTGAGGTCCTAAAATAGATGTTCGTAGACACAAAGTTAGGGACAAAGCCTTTTCCATGGAAGAACAAGCTAAGCAGCCATCACAGATAAAAAAGGTTTAAGGTTTATTGCTGAACAAGTAAAAATACTCTTAACAGATCTGGAACCAGAAAGTACTGTTTTAAGGAAAGCTGAAATACTTTGCTGAAGTGATTAGCCTGAAGGGAGAAGAGTTGAAAGGGTTTCTTAGGTCCAGGGCAGATTTTTTTATCAGAACAGGAAAGCGTTTGGTCCAGACATGACAAAAGCAGACTGCAGTCAGGACATTCAAAAGAAATTGAGGGTAGATGAAAAATACTCATGTAGGTCTTGTTGATTTGGGGGATATGGACTATCCATCCAGTCATCCAAACCAGTCATCTGCTGGCTTGCTCTTGACCAGATGGGGATGAGCACGCTCTCACCAACACAGGTCCAGCCTTACTTTCATTCCAATATGAACAACTTTCTAAGCATTGCTTTTGCAAAATAGTGTAGCTATTTTCCAATTAGCTGCAATGTATTTCCAAGTATTAAACAAGGTTTGCTTGGTGTTTATCTACTCACAGGTGGTCACTGTTTCTAAATAAAACCCTACTGTGTTTCTTACAAGTTTTTACAGTTACTTTCTACCTACAGATAGGTTTACAGTGAAGAAAATTAACTATGCCATTCTCAAAAACTAGGAACGTGTTCTACCTCTAGAGAAAAGCAACAGGTCAACATGCAGCAATTCACCACCAAAGCACTGACAAAAATACGCAAGTTTCAGTCTCTAATCCCACAGTAGCACAAAGTCTTACCGTCTTAGAACGCCAACACCTGCAGTAAGCTTTAGTGAGGCACAGATCTTCAATATTTATTTCATTCACTACTTTTGGATTTTCCTTCTGGATCTTGAGGTTAATCAAGCTATCCTTCTGCTGTTTTTTCTTGGGGAGGAACGGACGAACAGCGAGGTAACCGAGCAAGGCCAGCACGCCGAGGAAAGGCAATAACCGCAGCCATTCTGAAACTAAAGACAGGTGGAGTTCAGACTGGCTCTTGACACCACTTGGGTATGGTGCAGCATCAGCTACTCTCAAATGATTTAGGCTTAGGGTAGGGAATAGGGTTGCTCAGTTAGTGAGGCTCAGAGGGCAAGCAAGATTCTGTGGGTAAGTCTTAAGAAGAAAGAAGACTTGGATTAAATGTGGTTTTTTTCTGTAGCCAAGGTAGAAATTTTGACTCCTAGAATTTCATTTGAACGCTCTAGAAAATAACTGTATGGGAGAGTATAAATCCAAACCAAATAAAAGACACACTGAATGAGGAACCCTAAAATTAGCAGGGTTCTGCTCACCCAAGGTAAACCAGCAAACTAAGCACGATTACATGCTGTAAGTATATTCAAAGCCAGTATCAACTTTCTATATATGAAGAATTATTCAGTATGTTTTATAACTCAGTTTTTAATTGATAATTTCAAATTTTAGCTTCTTAAAGTTCTCCTCAATTTATTTGTTCCAAGTTTTTTTTTTAGAAACTTTTGGCAGAAATTACACTGATTATTAGCTAAACACTAGCAAAACCTTCATCAATCTTTTTGGGTTTGTTTTTCATAGCTCTGTTTGTACAGGGATCTGCAGTCAGTTTCTACAATACACAGAAAGAGTCCTGAGATCAGGTACATCAAGCCAGAGAAAATTGTTTTTTTACCAAGCTGAGGAACTTCTTTTAACTACAGGTAAGAGATTCAAATATCCTCTACAGAATTATCTGCCTTCCTACTTCAATATAACTCTTATAGACATACTGGTGAGAGAAAGACTTACTGGACTTGTTAAGAAATTCATCAGCTCCTGGCATAAGATCTATATATACTGAAGGTGGATCTACTCTTCCAGCAAAACATGCTGTGTCAATACTCCAGTGTAATTTAAGTACCATAGTGCAATAGAGGAGAGAGCATTTTTCTAAATTTCTGGAGCATACATTAAATCGAAACGCTCATCGAGAAATGCAACAGAGTTTAAAAATATTTTAAAATGAGAAACAAATAAGTATAATGAGCTGGAGCACAAGCAGCTGCACAAGCACTCTGTAAGACAGGATGCTGTAATCAAGTTCCTCTTTTAAATGATTTAGGATCAGAACATGGTAAAATTTTGTTCTACATTTTGTTTTTCAAAATTAAGAAGAAAGGAAAGGCAATAGAGCAGGCTAAGGATGCTAGATAGGTTCTCTCTCTCTGAAATGACATTATTCTGTACAGCTTGGTTTTATTTGCAGTAACAGAGCACGTGTTCATGCAAATACTTTTCCAGTCAGAACACAGTAGCTTTTTCTTAATAAGCAGACCATGTTATACTTTGTGGGACTGGTTTTATGTTGTTCGAGCTTTCTGTAGCCTTTGATGTGACAGCCACACTTACTGCATTGATCTGGGAATGCACCACAACTGTACAAATGCTAAAGGCACTGCAGGACTTTCAGTAGTCTTTCCACACCTGCACTTGCAGCCATCCCTGTGTAAAACAACTGACAAAATTTGCTAAGTGTCACTGCAGCACACTAATCTCTGTTACTCTTTTCTCAGTTCCCCGAGCAGCTGTAAGGCCTAAATAGTAACAATTAACACTGGGATATTTAAACATTTCCAGTTATACAAAATACTGAATTTCTTGGACAGCAGCACCTGCTTGTCCTTTTCTATCACTACTGTTCCAGAACACCCTGTCCTTAGGAATCCAAATGCTCTTTCTGACCTTACCTGAAGGGTAACTAACTCAGAATTCAGCAATTCCATTGATTCTGGAGATTCGTTATTAGTTCTGCTGTATGGGAAGAGCCTGTCTTTGGAGTCAGAAATGGAGAGTAGAGTATTAAAGAGGTTAGTCTTCAAACTTGACTTCTGAGACTAATCCCAAAGATAAGTCCTTCAAAGTATCAGGAACATCACTGGAACAGGAATGCCCAGAGGATTCCGAGAAGCTGAGGCCGTGGACCATTGGCCATGGACCATCGGCCACGGTTATATTATTGAGGAGAGGTTGTCTTTGGGTTGAAAGGGACTGGTCAGCCACGGAGTGAAATAGAAGCAAGTGGTCCCTGCTTGTCTTTTACCAACAACTCCTTTGGCATCTTTCACTTTGATTTATGTTTTACCTAATTTCTGTGAAATGACCCTATGCAGACCCAAAAGCAGTTTCTTACAGTAACAACTCAACTGCAAGCCAAAATTTCAACAAGTATTAGCTACCAATCAAAACGAAGACTGGAACTACAACTGGATATTCTCTAAACATTCTTCACGCAAATTCAAATTACTTAAATTACATTCTCTTTGGAACTAATAAGCAGTTCTATCCCAACCATTTTCTGTAGTTTGCTTGGGTCTCTTAAGGGTGTTCTCATTGCTACACAAAGGACTCCACACAACACTTTAATATGTCTATTTGCTTACAAAGATAGAGAGGTGACAGTCCTTTCAGCAACGCAGCACACTTTAAATAAATCAAAATCCAAAGCCATGGGTAGATTAGCAAGCTACTCTGCAAATAAATTCATGATAACGGAGCCTTCGGTACCCATCTGAACCATGCTATGACTCTTCTTTCCCTCAGGACTGCAAGAGATGATCCACAGAACTGTCCTCTTCCTGCCTGGCAGCTTGTTACACTGAAGTCCCCCTTAAGGTGTAGGCCAAGTGCAAGACAGCCCACCCAGGACTGTATCAAGTTTATGGAAAGAAGCCTAGCACCTAGATTCTTACATCAGCCCTGACATTCTGAAAACACACTGCTTTAGGGTGAACGTCTATGCTGTTTTAAGGACACATTCCAAGATAAAAATCAATGCCAGCGTGAAACAACACCGTTCATTTCAGTGAACTTGAGCAGGGGTGGGTAAAGCAGCAATGACAAGAAAGTGAAAAAAAAACCTTCCAAGCAACAGCAGCATGACAATTTAGATATCCACTCAAAACCAAGGTCAAACATTCTTCCCTTCCTCTCTCATTGCTTTCACCTTCAGGAGTTTGCACCAGAACTTAAAAGTTTTCCTCTCTCCAAGCAAGAAGTTTTCCCTTGTGATTTAGTGACCTTAAGATTTTCTTTTAATCCGCACCCTATACAATATCCTACACAAAAGGACCCTCCCCATACTTTTAGCCTGTTGTTTCTACAGCTGATGTACTACCGGAACTGCAGTTGCACCTGCCTGGAAGCTACTGAAGGTTTACAGAAGCAATAAAGAGCTAACAAGCAAAGGACTGCATTGTTCCAGATGTGGGTTCTGGCACGCCCTTCTGAACAGGGTCTATGTTAAAAGAAGATGACAAAAGTGTAAAAAAGTCGTCTCTCTAGCTATGTATTTTTATACATTTACATATTTTTATATAATTATATCTCTGTTTCCTTTTTTTAGAGTGTTCAGCACACAACCAGACAAAAAACCCCACTTTTTTCCAGGTATGCTCATGAAATCCTACCAGGTCTCAAAGCAATTTCTGACTTGGTTCCATCTTTTACCCTTGTTTAATATTTTTAGGACTGACATTTCACATGTTTGGGTTCCATTTAAAGTTTCATTTGTTTGCTTCTTGCCCTTCCTCCAAGTTCAAGGAAGTACCTCTCAATGAGCTAAATAAAAGGACAGCAAACCAGTTCCTCCCCATTGATCATTCTGCTAAGAAAAAACAAAGTTCTGACCAGAATTTCTCAGAATAAATTATATTACTGTGATGCTGTGTGAATAAATACAGAGACCACACAAATAATCTTGCTTCCCTTGTTCAAAGATGTATTTCTGTAACAGCAAAAGATTAAACTCAAGTATTACTAAGCTTAACAAATTTTTAAGGGCAATGATTTAAGTACGAAACTGCTAAATGCTTGGAATTTGATAAGCTGAGTTGTTCTGTAGCTTATTGCATCCCCTTCCTCCCAGCTCTGCAGCAGCTGAATTTCTCTGTTTGGTAAAAACCAGCATTTTCATATGAGAGAGTAGTTGTGAGGAAAGAATGGTTCATTTAAAACAGGTTTCTTTGCTCTGGGAAAGATAATGGGACTTTAAGTTTACAAGCAGCATAAACATGCTAGGGAAAAAAATAATAAAAAAGAACCCAAACATGGTTTTAAATAAGTTGTGCCTGTTCAAAATTAAACAATTTTCCTGAGCTACTGAAATCATATACCTTAGTGCTGCAAGATAAACATACAAAGTTGATCCTACACTTAGAAGGCTTTTTCTGTTTCCAAAGAGCTTTTGTTAGAGCATTTCCCTCATTTATTATCACCAAACTAATCTTGTCATTGGACACTACTTGAGGTTCTGCTTGTATTATCCCAGCTGAGCCTGCTGGGCCTTTTCCAGTTTGCAAAGCACTGAACACCTACAAAATTTGCTAGCATTTAGTTTCCTTTCTTGTTTGCTGTGATAGGGCTATGATTATTGAAAAGGTATTTTCATTCACTTACCAAATACTTATATAAACTATTAAATGAAAAAAAACCCTAAAACTCTGTGAATGTTGAAGTTTGTGGGATTTTTCAACATCAGTGGAGACACTCTTTCTAACCCTTTAAGCAAATAAAGAGGCACTGTTACAGGCCTTCAGCTAAAATCCCCTTTTTATTGCATGCACAGCCTCTGACTTGCTGGTACTTGCACAGGGAGGCAAGAGCAGTGCAAACGAGCTGAGGCCGAGGAGCCTGGTACGTTTTGCTCTACCACTACATTTTACTCTGTTATCATCTACCTCGTAGGGCATCTTAAAAGTCTTGTCAGATAAGTGTCCTGCTGAAACAGCTGAACCGCGATTTACTGTTTGGGATCCCCACCTCTGTAGCCGATGGCTGGCTCAGCACAGCCGGGAGGAAGCGAGAGATGCCTGGAGAGAGGCGTGGAAGTCGCGGCCCCACGCGGGATAGGCCCGGGGGACGTGCCGGGGCCCAGGCGGGCGCCAGTGTCCCGGGAGAAACGCGCCGCCCGAGCCGGCCCCGCCGCGCTCCTCACGTCACCCGCGGGCGCCGGAGGGGCGGGAAGGGGGGGTTCCAGGCCGCCGAGACCACCGCTCCCCTCACCTACCTGTGAGGCGGAGGAAGCCGCCGATGCTCTCGGGCAGCGGCAGGCGCTTGAGGTACGCGGGCAGCTGGACCTTGATGATGCGGGCCAAGCTCTCCAGCACCATGGCGACGATGGCGGCGATGGCGGCGGCGCCGGGAGAGAAGGAGGGAAGCGCGCGCGGCCACCACCTGCCCCCGGCGCCGCGACCCCCGGGCCACTCGCGCCGCGCATGCGCTGCGGGGCGGGACGGCGACGGGGGCCGGCCCCGCGTGCGCACGCGCTCGCGCTCGGAGATACAGCGGGGGGATGGCCGCTGGGGGGAGCTGCCGCGTGGAGGTCGGGAGCGCTGCCGTCCGCGAGGCGGCGCGCGGGCGGCGCCGGCCGTTACAGACGGGAGGGAGAGGCGGCGCGAGTGGAGTCCGGTGGGCAGCCGGGCCGGGCCGGGGTAAGGAGAGGAGAGGAGAGGAGAGGAGTTGAGGTGATGTGATGAGATGAGATGAGATGAGATGAGTAAGGGCCGGCGCTGCGACCGCTGGCAGCCTGCAGAGCGCCTCCTGAATCAGCCGGCCTGCGGTCTGTGGTGATAGACGGCTGGTCACTTGAGCCTCACTCGGCCTGGGCAGGCCTCACTTGAAGGTATACGAAGGGAGGTGAGGAAATGAGACTTTAATAACGTGTGGCTTATGATTTGTAGGCTATATATTGCTCATTGTTGCCATGTTGTGTTAAAGTTGTGTTTCGTGTCAACGGTCTTAAAAATATTGAAGTAAAAGACTGACAATTTTTCTTCATATGAATTATACTTTTCATAGGGTGTCATAATTCTTCTGAGGTGGGTTAATGTGAGTGCTGAGAGGTTTAATATTGTAGGGAGAGGCCCATCCACTTCATGCTTGGCAATAGTTTGTGCAGAACAAGCTGTCTCTGAGGCTGATATTTAATTTTCTTTTGGTTTATGTCAAGGAGAATGGTCATTTTGGCATAGAAAATTACCCCTGTATGGGAATTATGTAGCCATTCCAAGTCAATTTAGACTCTCCAGCCAGACCTGAAAACTCTTGCATTAGTCCCTTGGACATGAGTCCAATGCCATTTGGTTCAAGATGCTTTGCTACAGGAGGTTATCCATCAACTACTAATAGCATATAGCACAGAGGGGAGCACCTTGAGGAAAGCTGAAGCAGTGCACTCTTAGAAGACTTATCTTCCTCCCTACGTGATCTTGACAAGAGGAGAGTTCTCTCTCCTCTCTCAGTGTATGGAAACCACACTGTATCTGCCCATATCAACTGTGTGCTATTCCTGCTAGCCCAGGATTGGTAATCAAGAAGTTTTGGGGTGACTTAACAGCGCTGAGAAAAGCAGTGAAAGTAATTTTAGGTATTTCTTGAGTCAGATGAACCCACCAGTCTGTCTTTGGCTGAATCTACTCGTCAGTCTCATGTTTGCCTCATATTGACTAGAGTATGGATACAAGCCTGGTATCAGATCTCTTTCACTAGTTTGATTTAATGATCCATTTGGGACAATCTTAACAAAAAGTTAAAATCGCCATAAAGAGTAAAAGCTTAACCCCCCTAACCCCCCCCCCAAAAAAAAAAACAAAACAAAAACAAAAAAAAACAAACCCAAACCCATGAAAAGTGGAAGCTAGGTTTAAGACAGACAAATCCAGCTTGCTTGTGCTTCTGGCCTGAATACTACTTTTCTGCCTGTGACCTGATACTAATGTTTCCTGGTGAATCATCGTCTTTAGCTAGTGAGAATATTCCTGTGATCTCAGAGTATCTTAGTTCCCTACCTTGCATAAGTTTATCCTTGTAATGACTATGTCTGATGTCCTAAGATGATTCCTCCTTGTGTAGGCAAATGCTTGCTATTACACATGATAATGAAAGAGGGAAATGCTTGATTATTCTGCAAAGATTACGCATCAGATGTCATGATGTAACCTTGTTTGTGAAGCTTTCTCAAGGAAGAATACATGGGGCTGAAGATACAGAAGGTAAATCCTCCAGCTCTGAATCAAACAACTTCACATTGAAGCTGAGAGACTCTGTCCTTCCCTCCTCCTCCCTTTCTTCTGCTCCTCCAGCCTTCTCTGGATGGCAGCTGTGATACTGGGAGCACAGCTGACATTTCACTGAAGCTCCTGAGCCCTGCTGCACTGCCTTTGATCAGTGCTCCACTCAGCACATGCTGCAGAGAGGAACCGTTCTCACCGCGCCTCGCCTGTCTGCATAGGTATCAGTTGACATGAGTCATGAACAGCTTTGGTATATGAAAGGCCAAAGTCATAGATTATGAAAAATGTATAAAGAAAATGAAGCCTCGATGAGATTCTTAACTGAAGGGGAGGCAAAAGATGGTCCTTAGAAATAGAGTTTGAACTGGAGCTCAGGAGGTGCACCTTCACTGTCAACTTGGCTGTTGACTTATGGGGAAACTTCTTCAGGTTTAACTTAAGGGGAAAAGTGTAAGCTGCAGGCTTGCTCAGTCCTGTAGAAAAGAGCAGGATTTTACACACAGCCCATCTTCAGGGGCCACATTTTGGGGTCAGAACTTAAAATCAGTCAACATCTGGAGGTTTACAAGGCAGGTGGGACATCTTCTTTCTGTTAACACACTTTTAGCACCCCATGTGGACCTTCATATTCCACAACCAGATTGTTTCTTCAGGATTTTATCAGCATCCTTTTCAACTTTGCCTCAGATCTCAATACTGTTGGTATCTGAAAAATTTTCAAGCTCAAAAAAGCTTGAAAGTGATATGTAACAATAACAATTCATTCTTGCATGTTTAGCTTCAGTTTGTGAAATGTTGAAAAGTAGATTGCCTCTGCTTCTGTGTTTCATGCTGAATTTGGCCACTGAAACTCTAGTATGGGGATGGATATACAGGAGTTGCTGTAACAAAAACAACATCACAAAAAGCTCAAGTTATTAATACTTGAACAGTACCTAGGTTGCTGATACTGAAAAGTGATTGCTGCTTTCAGCAGTAGCTATCCTCTCACTGGGATTTTTCATCTAGCAAGAACATTACAGATAAGATGGAGCATGGAGCCCCCATGAAAAGATTTACACGGTGCTAGCTCAAGTCTTTTACATAGAATTCCCAAAACACAGCCCAAAAGAGAACCAGCCCAATTAACTTAGTACTCTGCATGCGTTGATGAGAATGGTAAAGTTTGTGATGCAGATGCAGATCATGCTTGGCAGGATTTAGTCTGCCAAGTATAATGTCACTACAATATAGCTACGTTGGTCTGGCTTGCAGTAGAAATAAGAGTTGCCTTTGGCATCCCCAGGCTGGTTGGTCCTGGTCCAACAAACTGAGCACAGGTGAAAAGAAGCTGTTTCTTCCTCCTCGTTACCTTTCAAAAAGGGCTTAATTTCCCTCTGCCTTTAATTCAGCTGTAAATTGAGATAATAGTTATGATGTAAAAGAGATAATAAGCTATCTCTCTAGATCACTAAGATTTGCAAAGGAATAGAACATTTAGAAATTCTGTGTATTTATTTTATTTTGCTAAGTACACACGACTACAGATAAAAGATGGAAGGACTGTGTGTCTGCTACTTCAGAACCTTTCATCTCTAAAACAAGCCTAAGTAGCACAGTAATTTGCTCAGCACTTTTTCCTGGTAATGAGCTTTTCTACCAACAGGATGTCTCGTGTTAAAACCATTTTCTTGGACCTGACATTGCCATGTTCCATAGTGAGTGCCTGGAATAATGTCTGCAGCAGGCAAAAGTACTGTTATCAACTAAAAACTATCCTGTCGCCAAAGGGCCTGCTTCTGTGATCAGCAAACACAAGCTTCTGTTTAGCAGGAAGCTACATCTCTCCCTCTTCATTTGAATCATTTCACAATGGGGTTTGATCAGCTGCTGCTCTGCTGTATGCAAAGATCTCTTTCTCTTTCACTTCCCCAAAAGCAAGCAAAACCATCGCACCCCAGAAGGACTGTACGAACAGTGATTCATCTCATGCAATGTTTCCATCAGTGCAGCACTGTCAACACCCAACTGTGAAATAATTGAATCTCTAAATATAAGGAGACTGGCTTAAAAAAAAAAAAGTAAATCGTTAGACTGTATATCAAAGGTTATGTTCCTCTGTTTTATGCTTGTGAACATTGCAAGCAAGTTGCAATTCCATTGTGTGCAGGTTAAGTTTTAATTTCTTATTTTCACACCCAGAAGTTTAATTGCCTTTAGAAGAAAGCTGAGATGGTTGTGCTTTTACTTGACTCTGAGACATGGCACCTTAAGTGGCTGGTGTTTATTGAAAGTATCTACTGTTGTGTGGTGGGCAAAGTGAGAGTAAAAGTGAGATAAGGAAACAAATCATATTTACTATAGAATCCAAGGGGTAATTTTGTGATAGTGTAATTTTTGTGTTATACAATTACTAATAAATTAACATGATACTACTTTCTTATCTAACTAACGTCTAAGGATTCTACAAGATAACTATTAAGTTTTGAGAGCAGGTGCTATTGTAATTGCCCGAGTAACTGCAGTGTGCTACTAATTACATATATTATTGTTGAACTCTAAAATTCTCTGTGGCTTAGAACGCTATATATTGTCACAAACTGTATAACAAACTAGTGAAAAGAATGAAAACAGGAATGTAAAGAAAAAATAGCCAGATTTCTAAGAATTGGATCCAGCTCTCCCATGGCAACTTTGCGCACGAGCAAAGGGAGCAGTAGACACTGATTTTATTTATTCAAGAAAACTACCATGCTTGGATCTTTCTGCCACGGGTTTAACGGTTTAATTTCTTCTTCTGACTACTGCTGCTGGGGAGTGGGACATGTTATCTGTGAGTTAGGTATGAAACAAAGTTAAGAAAACCCCAACTCAGGAAGGATAGGTGTATGCAGTGCTAATTTCCTAGATATCCGCAGTTGAAGTTCAGTTACTTTCTACTTACATATGGTTTTTTTACAAGCTGGAATTGTCTTTTTTTTGTAATGGTTAGCACTGGTCCACAGTAGTGGTTTCTACAGCTGCTATGTTTGCAGAAATAGCGTGAGATGAAACTGTGAATATCCACTTGGTTATCCACTGATTTCAACTGCCTTTATATAAGCATAGAAAATAACAAGTCAGATGACATGAAACTATTGTAAATAACATCAGTCAGGGAACACTGAAGATGCACAAGAATGTATGCAGTAAATACGATAATGCAGTGAGTTTTCTTCTTTGACCCATCCAGTCTTTCCGTCCACATTAGGTACCTGATCCCACATGTACCATTCCTGAGCATCCAGACCGATCTGATTGGTTGTCACATGCAGTCTTGCACAGATTTGGAACCTTATTGCCTTCCTGGGAGCTGCTAATTCACACACAGTTTAACTCAAATCAGAACAAGTATCCTTAGGATTCACTAATATCTTCATAGAAGACCAGATACATTACTGATTTGTGGCAGGTTCTGCCTGGTTTGTTGCCATAAACCAGGCTGCAGAATCCTCAGATTGTCCCCCAGGAGGAAGCCGCAGTGATGGAAACCAGATACATCTTCCCCTATGCTGAAGGACCTACAGAAGACAAAGCCAGCATAATCTGGAAAGTGCACACTGCTAAATGAACAGACATGAAGTAAAACCACTAACACAACACTACAAGCTGCACTCTTATGATGGGAATTCTGGGGAGAAGAAGCTATATATATATATATCAATATATTCTCAGCAGGGACCACTCACCATTCCTTTTTAAACTGCTATTAGTGAAGACTCTTTATCCTCAACCAGGAAACTACACGTGTATTTGTTCCCTTAGTACTTTACTCCTTTGGCATAATAGCTGTCAATGAAAGATACTTCCTTCATTTTGGAAGGCAAAGGTGAGAATGCCACCAGACTAATTCCTGTGATGCAATGTGCATTCGTTGGCAGTGGCTAATTATAGCACAGCAAAACTACCAGCTTCCTCTGCCGAGGATCTCTGCAATATGACTGCGCTCTGCTCTTAAGTTCTTCCTGTGTCACAATGCCCACTGACACTGCAGTAAAACAGCTGTTTATCATTCCTTTTCAGGCTGCTGTGTAACAACAGCACTGTGGAGATTTCTGAGCCTGTTTCTCCTCTTCAGGGTTAACTGGGTCTGGCATTGATAGTAACCTATACTCCTTCTCTGTTATCTCATGAGAATAAAGAGGAACAAAAAGAAAAACCACCCCAAAACACCATGTGTCTTCAATGTCAGATAACAAATCCATGTATAAGGGATGGAAATGAAAGCAGGGAAAAAGTGGCTATCGATTCCACGGCAATGACATGCAATAGTACTACAGCAGGTAAATAAGACTAATACAGCCTTTTTGATGACTCGCTTAGTGATGCTTTTTCTGTTTGTGGTGTTTGTTTTTTGTTTGTTTTCCAGGCACCCCCTGTCCTCTGAACTGCAGGTCAGCTATAGCACAGCACACTTCCAGATCCAGGTTGTTGGCTATTCCCTAGAAGATTTGTAAGTTACTTCCTCATTTACTTTTCAAGATACTGCCAGAATTTTATATAAATTCTGTGCTGAGCTATCCCCAGTACAGGGTCTGTAAATTACCCAAGTAAGGTCTGCAAGTATGTTTGTTTGGTTTTTTTTTTTAAACAGTTTCTTTTTTTCCCTTTTATTCAGCAGAGAAAGCAACCAACACAAAAAGTAGGACATAAACATATCAGCTTAAAGTTTACAAAACTTTTTTTACAGGAATGTAAACCTAATGGCTGTGAAAGAAACAAAGCAAATGAAAAATAAATACATAGTTTAGAGGCATTCATCTTGAACATCATGCTAGGAAAGTGCTTTTGGAAACTAGGAAAGGATCCTAGTGTCACTTTTTTTGAGAGCAGAAGTCTTTCATTGAAAATTAGTCTTGTCATAGATGTCTATAGTTAATTTATTAAGATGCTTGAGAACATTTTAAACTGCTTCCCCAAGAATAATTATATTCTCTTTATTCCTTTTTTTACACTTGTATGTGAGCTATTTGATATTATTAAATTATTTTTTTATAATATATAATTATTGATTATACAGAAATATTCAGTGACAGAAATGTTATAATTGTTCAGAAAACAGGTATGGTAGAATTGGATGCTGTACATACTGCCTCAAATTGCCTGTCCAGTATGATTTGATACTGTCAAATATCCTGTCTGATGTAAAGTAAGCGTATCACGTAGTCTCCAAGTACCTGGGTCCTTCATGCCTAATGGCAGCAGTGTTTGTTTTTCTGATATGGGACCTAAACAGAGATCACAAAATCATTTAACATAGGCCATCAAATAGTCAGGAAGGATTAAGAAATTACCTTTTTACCTGAAATTGAATTTAAATCACTATGACTGAGAAAATGGGTATTTTGGATCCCACTGCCAATTCCTTAAGCCAGGATTTTTCAGTGGCTTTTTTTCTTTAAGATGACATCACATTATCCAAAGTGGGGGGGGGGGGGGGGGGGGGAATTAAAAGAACCCCCCATTATTTTTGTTATTGTATTCAAACTTTATGAGTGCTAAAAACAAAAACCTTGTTA
>JANIJG010006343.1:0-22307 GCA_024611175.1 Megaceryle torquata | reverse complement strand
CACGACTCCTTTACTTCTCTTTTTGACCTTGTTCTGTACATAGAGTCTTTGCAAGTTTTGGGCCTTGGCAGGCCCCGTCGTGGGAGAGTAATTAAATGAAGCCCTCATTATCTTTATAATATGAATTAACATCTATTGCTTGTAAAAGAGACAAATCTGTGTAATATTTCTTGAAAGGCTGAAAAGTATGCCTGACCTTGAAGAATGAAAGTCACCAGGAGTGCAGAAGCTACATCGCCTTTGCTTTATAATTTGGAAAACTTTTAACAACTTGCCATCAGCTGACCATATTTCATGACTACCATGTGTGTCACAGTCCACCCTGCCAGAAATACTGCCCTGATCCATCCCCCTGCCCATAGTGATGAACAGCGTAATAACTGTTGGTGATTTAGAGTCATCGACAATATTTCCTAAATTACAATATGACAGCAAACAATAATAATATTCCTTCTGAGAGAGATATTTGGCTGTAATTACCTGAATATTTGAGGTCTAAGGAAGCTCTTGGATATATTACGGTTAACTGGGACATACCAAAAACTGAAAGGATCAGTCAGATCTTTAAAGTTAAAGTTGCTCAAAAGGACAAAAAGAAAAGTGAAATGATGAGTAGTACCATATGATAGTTGGCTAGTAAAATTAATTGTCTAAATATATGGCATATACTCCTGGCAGTTCAAAAAGACAAACAAAATGTGGACTTTCTTATTTGCTTAAATCGTTATTTTAAGTCAATACAGCATCAATTAAAACACTGCAATTTACAAGACTATGTAATAATTTCCCAAGGGAAACAGCATTATTTTGTATAAAACAAAGGGGGGGTGGGAACGTTCTGTGAAGAAAAGCCTTTAAATGAAGAGTGACAGGAAGTCAACCTGCAACCTCTGCTGAAGTGTAATGTTCATTTAGCTACAAACATGTGAACAATTTACCAGCAGGACTGCCTCAGAAGAATTGAGAATGTCCAAGAAAGGTGCTTTGCTGCAGGCTATTTGGGAAGCTCCTAATTCAGAGAGGATCCCTGACCCAGCTCTTCTGGAAACACTGGCTGATCTCTGTGGAGATACCTCCTAAGCTAAAAGGTGGTTTATACTTCAGTAGTGAGTACACCATCAGTGATCTGATTAGTTCAGGCTAGCAAATTCCCTCTAATCAACCAACAAAAATTATACTTGGCATGTAGCAAGCCAGGTGAATGGAAGCCTACCCTTCAAATCAATCAACACAGCATGTTCTGAATTCTGACCAGCCTTGTCTATACTAGGGATCCTGTTAAATATGTTAGCGAGCCTGTATGAATAAGTAACTTCAATCCTTATCTTACTTTCTCTATTAGCAGCTTTCCTAATGTATTAGGTGCACTGGTCAAGTAATTGCTAAACCCAAACATGCCTCAAAAGTTGTGGCTTGCTTGGTACAACTGCATCCCGGAACAAGGACTGGAGGAACAACTGAATTAGGATGGTCCAAATCTGACCGGTAATCTATTATGTCAAAGTAATAAAAATAGACATATCTTGAAAGAGCTTCAGATGGTCCTTTGATGTCTCCTTTGGTAAACACAATAGGCCAAATTAAGTACTGCTGAAAAGTGCTGAAAGAGCTTGGTCATTTTTTTTGGTAAACAATGTAACTCCTACAGACTTAGCATGCAGACTGAAGGCAGCCCGAGGGGTCAAAAAACAGGTCTAACAAGGAAAAGCAACCATCTCCAAAGCCATGGGGTAAAGTAGGTCACCATTAAACACCTTTTTGAAGAGATCTCCAACCCTTGTATGCTGGCCTATTGAAATTGATAACGCTTGGTTTTGTTCCAACGAGGGGTTTCAGCTGCTGAATTCAGCCTGTGTTACCTTATTTTAGCAATTGTGACTAATTGCTTAGCCCTCCACACCCCTACTTTAAGCTGCTATTTTGCCATGTGTGTTTATATTATCTATGCTTATTCAGGAATGTAAAGAATTCATACGAAAGAAAACAAAGGTAGGTAGTTAGTAACTGCATAACGACAAAACTTTTTGTTTTTCAAACTTGGCATCATAATTATGCCTTGCATGCGCTCATCTGACTTCTGTGCTTCAATATCCACAGGGCTGAATCAGCACAGAAAAGGAACATTCTTGTTGACACAAACTGCAGCTGACTTGAAAGGAATATCTTTTTCATTAAGATCAAATGGTAGTTTTGCTGGGGAAAAAAATGAATACTCCATATGAATACTAATAGATATCTGCAGATATTCAGAGATTGTGTAGTTTAGATCTGTGAAAATACCATAATGAGGTTTATGTTGTCAAAATTTTCTTCTTATAAAATATCTCTAATTTTCTGTAAGAATTTCAAGAGAAGATAAAAATCTTCTTTAACTGAAAAACTATTTGTCACTACGGGGCTAAAAAAAGTGCTGAACAACGAAGTGCTAAACAAAATTGTGAAGACCAGAAAGTTTTGTGAGGAAGTTTGGTCTGTTCATCTCATTGTATTTTATATTCTCATGAATCCCACATGACTTTGCATAAGGCATGAAACCTTAGCATGCCATTATTCAACAAAGCACTCAAGCTTTTCACTGGGCATCATAGAGACTTAAATGTTAGATCTTACAACTCACTACATACAGCAGCAACAACTTAAAATGGGTTAAGGTTGGGGCTCAGTGTTTTGCCCCATCACCTAGCCGTGAGACACAAAGTGCTGCTATCCAAAGGAAATGTGGAATAGCTTGGAAATTGTTTTGGGGAGAATGTCGAGAAGCTGTTGAAGAAACAATGGCAGATGAAGAATTGTGAAGTTGGAATATTAAGAGAAAGGTACCTTCTATCTGATATTCCTTAGGAAGGTGACTGCTGCCTAACACATTGACCTTGGGCTAGACTCCAGATGTGAAAGGGTTTTGCTGTGTAACAGAAGAAGCAATGGTCCAGATATAAGAGCCAGGGAACTGAGCATGCAGTACAAAAGCTGTAGCTATGACCTCACCATCCTTCTTGAAGGGGAGAAGCCCCCTGCTACACAGGAAGGGCTGCTGGTCTTTGGTATTTTTAAATTGGTGTTTTAATATGGATCAGGTGGAACCCAGTGACATCCCCAAACTTGGGGTGGCAAATTCATCCTTTTTGTTTGTTGTGTTAAAAGAAGTCAATGGAACAATCTTATTTTATCAGCCACCTTCTGAGATCTTACTCTTTGCAGTCTTGCTGAATCAAAAGGGACCCCAATAAGGTGAGTTTTGCTCACACTAGAGAGGGATTTGACTGCAGGCTTGATTTATGGTAATTAAAGGAAAAACAAGTTGGACAGGATGCTGAAGAGAAAATTAAGGCCTGGTAATACATGCAAACACAGAGAAGCTGTTATTGTTGTTCACAGTGCTTTGTTTTCCAGCTGCAGAAGCTGTTGTTTTGTCTCCTCCAAACAGGAACTACTAACGATCTACAGGATGGATTAGTAAAAAGGATGTCTTTCTTTTGTTGTTTTTTTTTTTTTTTCTTTCCTGAAAAGGAAGAACTTTTTAGAAACATACTGCATCTCGTGTCCCCTGTTCCTCTCAGATAGATGAAGCGTCCTGTATGGAATGTTGCTTGGTGTCCACCTGTTTTGAAGACAGGTAGAATAGAATGCTCCAAATGTAAAAATAGCTGGTCTCAGGCAAGCAGAAGTGAAAAGGTGACATTGATGTGCAAGCAAACTATACTAACCTTTTATCCAAGGCTGGGCTGCTTTTCCCTCAAGTGCCTCTATGCTGAGGGGAAGTGCTAGAGCGATGCATCAAGGCACTCTCTATTCACACTTGCTCTGCTGGACTGTCACAAAACAGCTGAAATGGCCAGGCAAATTCACCCTTTGGAGGTTATTGACCACTTGGCTGCCCAGGGCTCTATGGCTGTACTTCAAAAAAGCAACTGCAATCCGGAGATGGAGTTCAAGGGAGCTGGTCTGTTCTCAGGACTTCTGTGCAAACCGTTTATTACTGTGCCACATCTACGGAGCTATTTTACATAACTAACCTCTGAAATTCGTACCCAGCTCCACTACTGTATGAGGATTAGACATGGCAATACTTCTCTTCAGCCACTTCTGAGGATTAGCTTCAAAAATCAAATTAAAATGAAGCAAACCCAAATAGACTGGGTAGTTCCACAAGTTGCAACGCCTACGTTCAGTGACCAGCATCTGTGCTTCTTGCATTTTATATTATTGTATGAGGTATCTGTGCAAGTGGTGTTATTGTCCCCATGCTGCTTCTGGTAAGGGTGAGAAACTCGTTGTGTATGGCACATCAATATATCAACATTATGAGGTCTTACTTGCCCCAGTATTCCTGCTGAAGTAAAAAATCTATTTGAATTTATTTATTTCTAAACACTGAGGGAAAATACATGATTTTTACCTCACAATTTGAGAAAAAGAAGAGATCAGTTTGAGAACGATAATGTTCTCCAGGCAGGACTGTGTGCTGCAGCTTGCAGAAATTGCCCCAGAACTGTGAGCATGTGTCCTGCCTTTCATTCCTACACAAGTCATTAGTTTTTATTCTTTTTCTTGAGCGTATTTTAAGGTAAGTTGGTGGATTTATTTATTATACTCAGTCGTTTAAAAAAAAAAAAGTGTCTAAATAGGCAAACCTATTTCTGAGCAATGGCTATAAAAAAAGAGCTGACACATTTTAAGTTGTATTTGGGATCAAACGCTAATGGAGATATTGATTTTAACACCTAACTGTTGAAAGGTACCTGCACAAAACTTGATTTACCAGATTAACAATTCCTGTTGTCTTAAATTAGCAGGGAAAATTACACACTGCCAACAGTATGTTTGTGCTGTTCTTCATTTCTTTCATTATACAGTAAAGTGCGAATCACAAGCCAGATTAAAACTCAGAGTCATATTAGAGGTCATTAATCTCAAATAATAACTAAAAATGTAGAACTGGAATACTGTTAAGTACCCGTATCTCCTGAGAGGATGACACAATGACAGAAGTTCAGGGAGTCTGAAAGCCGTCTACAAGGCAGAGGCAGATGTCTGTGACAGAAAGATAGACACGCTGGTGATCTGGAAAAGTTTAACAGCATTTATAATCCAAGGCAGGCAAGGAACAGCAAGATGTTTTTCAGCAGTATTCTTGATTAAGATGATAAGAGCATTAGTGAAATAGGTTGGGACTACACTTCCTGAATATGCTGTTCAGTACAATAAATAAACAGAAAAGGAAGACTACACAAGTTGCTAGGAATGGTTTAGGTGATCACAGAAAGATAACTGGACTTTTCCAAGTACAAGGCATTGTTTTCTCTCTAGCCTGTACATGATATGAATGCTAAAACACTATGGCAGTCCTACTAGAGTACTATTTTTTGAATTAAAAAAACAGCATTGTGCTCCTGATTCACTGCTGGCTAATCTCAAGCTTCCTCCTGAGAACATTACCCAGTGAGGTTTTCAGAATATGCTGATGCCCTGGTTTCACTGGGACAGAACCATAAGCCTGCTGTGGGCTGCAGACCATTAGCAGTTTGGAGTCAGCCAGGGCAGCTGCCCTGAGGTGGCTACAGGTGTAGCCCAGACCATGAACATCACACTTGGGATAAAAGGGGGAAGGTTGCTGAGGGTGAGTGAGTCTCCTGAGGGCTGCCTTCCACTTTATTGTGACCACTGTATGTTTGCTGGGCTGAGTGTAACTTTAACTTTACACCAGCACTGGTATTAGTTTTGCTGCTTTATTAAACACATTTACATTTTAATCCACGGGTCTCCTCTCCTTTTCCCAGTCCCCCTTCCTGGCTGGGATCATCAGGTGATAGAGCAACTGCTATAGTTTAGCCCCAGAGGTGGGCTAAACACAGCTGCCTTCTCCAGACAATAACTGCATCCTAGATAGCAAGCAGTAGTGCAGCAAAGGCACTATAATGCATGGAAACACCCTTCAGTGCCATGGACTTCGCCAACTGCGTATCTGTACTCCCTGGACAGCAAATGCCACGCTTATGAATACCACCTATCCCCATCTTACAGCAGAAGGCCATCTGGCAATCTGCTTGTTACTTCAGGGAAGCCGAGTAGGAGTCCTCCTCCTGTACACAACTAGGCATAAATCTACACAATTTATTACTACTATGAGAAAAAAAAAAAGCCTCCCTGAGAGTGATTTGTTGACCCTGGCTGCATAAAATAGACAGCCTCCAGGGAGCTCTAAGTGTCACAGAAGGTATCACTGCAAATTGAATAATTACTTGATGACCCTGGCCCTCGCGCTGACAGTCTGTGATACTGTATCTTCCCTTTGGTGGTGTATTTTCCCTATAATGCGAAACTCACTTTGGTCGAGTTGCATGTGCCGCCAGGCTACTAAAACTCGGTTTCCAGGCCCGTCACTCGCCCAGCAGGGCTGCACCCCGCGCTGATGCCGCTTCTCTCCCGGGCACTCGCCGGCCCAGATCTGCCTGCCTCACCCGCACCAAAGCGGCAGCTGCTTCAGGGCTCCCGCCCAGGCGCGCTCCTTGCTCCGCTTCCGTGCGTCCCGCCAAGCCCCGCGGCGGCAGGGGCTGTGAGAGCGCCCGAGCCTCTCTCCTCGCCGCGCTGCCGCTCCTACCGATCCCTTCCCAGCCGGCCGCGCCAGGGAACAGGTGCCGCGCGGAGCGGGAAGAGGCTCCGACGCCAAGCAGGGGGGCCAGGCCGTGGGCAAGCCGCCCTCCAGCTCTCCGCACGGCGACACCGCCACCCCCCGCGCTGACAGACAGCTGGGGACCGGCGGGTGGCACATCTCGCGGAAAGATACCGCTCCGCCGCGTCAGCGCACGCATCTAGATCCGGCCGCCGCCATTTCGTGGGAGGGCGCTTGTCGTCAGCGGAACGCGCCGCCGCGCCCAGGGGGCTGCCGCGGGCCCGCGTCCGACGCGCCGCAGAGGAACTCCTGGGCAGCCCCGTTCGGGCGGCGGCGGGAAGCAGTACAGGAAGCGGCTCCGCTGCCCTCGGGGCGCCGGCGGGCAGCCCCAGAACCAACCCACCAACCTTCCTTCCCCTGCCGCCTGCCCCGGCAGCTACCGCTCGGCGATCATCCCTCCCCTTCCGCGGGGCTGGGCCCAATCCTGCCTGGCCGGCGGCGCTTGCCCCGCCCCTTACGTCTGCGGAACGGCCCGCTCTCTGTGGCGTGTCTCGCCCCGCCCCTCCCCGCCTCCCGCGGCGTCTGGGCCTGGCCAGCGGCGGCGGCTGTGCTGGGCTCTCTCGCCCTCTTTCTCGGGCGGGCGGCGCCTCTCGGCTTTCCCCATCACCGCACACACCCTTCCTCCTCCCGGCGGTGACGGGAGGCGGCGGAGCGCTCCCCGGGCAGCCTCTCCGGCGCACGGCCTCCCCGCCTGCAGGCAGACAGGCAGGACTCTGGGCGGCCGCCGCGCTCCTGTCGGGCGCCCCCCTCGGCTGTTTCCGGAGGAAGGAGAAGCGCAGCTGCCCCCTCCCCCCTCTCCGCCTTCCTCCTCTTCCTCCTCCTCCTCCTCGCTTGCTCCCTCCTCCCTCCCGGCCCCCCCTCGGCGCGAGCGGAGCGCGGAGTCACCGCGGCGCACAGACGGGCCCGGCGGCGGCGGCACTCGCACACAATGGCGCTGAAACGCATCAACAAGGTGAGCGCTGCGGCTCCTCCTCCGCCTGATCTCCCCCCCCCTTCTTCCCCGTTTTGCTCTTTTTAAAAAATATTTTTATTTTCCTTTTTTCCTTCCACCCCCCCGCCGCCCTAGGAGGAGGGGGGCACGGCTTCGGGGGTGCGCCAGCTGGGCTCGGCGGGGGAGGGAAGGGGGAGGCGGGAGGCCGGCGGAGCGAGGCAGGGCAGCGGCCGGCTCCTTCCGGCGAGGCCGTGGCCCGGCTAGGGCGGTCAGGCCGCTTTCTTTAGGTCTTGTCCCGGGACCTCGGAGGTCGGCCGGGGCCCAGAGGGCGGAGGCAGGAGGGCTCGGTTGGGGCCCGGGAGCGGCAGCTCACGGGGACGCTCAAATGTCAGCGCAACGCGGAGCCACCCCGGCGCGGCGGTGGTGTTGCCGCTACTGCCCCTCCGCCGCCGGCCGGCCCGGATGGTGGTAGTACGTGTGTGCCGGAGGGGCTCTCAATCCGATCGCGGCTCTTCCCGGGGCGGGCGGTCGGCCTCTCGGGCCGGTCTCTCCCTTCTGGCGTGCAACTTCTTTCCCGCATTGTAAGATGGCGGCGGGTTCGCCTAGTTCGGGCTCTTTCCGGGATCTCTCTCTTTCTGCAATAACATGACACACACGCGCGTCCGCGCTCCCGTCGGCTCCGGAGCAGCTGCCGCCGAGCCATCCTCTCCCCGCGTTCCCCCTCCTCCACCCCGGGACCGGCTCGGGCCTCTCGTCGGCCGGGGATCGCCAGCCGCCTCGCCTCGCCCCCCGCGCCGGGCGGGAGCGCGCTCCGTGCCGCCTCCCCTCCCGTTGCACAATCGGAGCCGGGTGGAGTAACTTCGCGGCTAACTCGGAAAAAATGCCGAGGTGGTGAAAGTTTTTTGGTTGGTGTTTTTTTTTTCGGTGTGTTTTTTTTGTGTGGTTTTTTTGGGGGGGGAGGGGGGGGTATGGTGTTTTTTTCTCTTTAAAAAAAATAATAAAACAGCGAAACAACCCCCTCCAAACTCTTCTAGGGCAGAAGGCTCCCGACGTCAGGTTGCGCTGGGACAGCTTTAGGGTTTCTCGGCGGCGGTCCTTCGGGTTTGAGAATTGCTGGGATGTAATTGCAAACGCGATGGGAGCGCAGTGGCGTTACCGGGAAGTCGCTGTTGATCTGTGCTCCTACGCCAGCTACGTGGAGCATTTACGTATTTCAAGAGCTGAGCGGAGTTTCTTGGTCATTTCGTAGCCTGGCAAGATGGCAGAAAGTCGGTGTGTCCTGAAATCGGTGAACTAAACTTTGCTGCACAAAACGCCTTTTATAGGCGGCATATAAAGTGTGCCACCTATTAGTCTTACTGTAATTTCACATCTCCTTGGCAGTGCTTGTGGGCCTACTTTAGTTAGAATGAGATTATTTATAATTTATTAGTGAAAGGATAGTTCTGTTATCCCTGAAAATTTTAAATCTGTTCTGGATTAGTGCTAGCTAAATGAATTGTCTTTGAATTATGGCTACGGCCTCACAAGAATTTCAAAACAATTCCTCTTGAATCTGCCATCAGGACTTGTTCCCCAGTATTAGTGGATGATATCACTTGAGTTGAAACACAGTTAGGATACTCCCTGGTATGCTTTGTCATCAGCTCGTGCTTATGAAACACATTCAGGTGCTGCAGGTAAGAATTCGTTGTCAAGTATAAACTAAGGCGACCCCCCCACTTACATAGTAATGTGGTGATCAGAACCTTAAACTGATTCAGCATGACTCTTGAATCTCAAAGTCATCTCTTTGACTTCAAGGTTTTGGGCTTGTTGGGTGCAGTCCCTTGCCCTGTGTTGGTCCTTACACTCTACAGGAGCAAGATTCTTCCTTTACTCGGTGCTAGGGTTTAAAATTGCTGACCTGATTGGATTAGGGATCTTTTTTGTTCATTTTGCTGGATTTTTTTATTTTTTGAAGGTGCTGCTTTTAATCAGTTCAGTCACACCATGCTACAAAATATACTTCCAAGTTCACAAAGGGTTTACAGATTTGGTTTTGTGTTTGCCAACCGGGAAAGTGATGTTTTACTAGACCGAAACCATTGCTTGCAAGTTGTTTTCTTCCCAAACATGGTTTCCAGTACAAATGTTTACTGGGATTGAGGCTGAAATCCAAAAATAGCAAGGCCAATTTTGTAACAAGGTGGTTGTGAATTTAGATTTTAATCTTGCCAACCAGTAAAGCCCGAGAATGGCACTCTGTCACCAGTGAGCTGGGATCCCCTGTCTTCCAATCGTGAGGTCACAGATCAGACCTTGAAACTCTGCTTCCTTGTACTGTGTTGTTTGCACTAGATCAGAAGAGGCTAAAGAGAGACCAGGACCTCAGAACATTGTGATCGCAGATAGCTGATTTAGTCTGACTTGTGGTATTACCTGTCAGGACTAGAATTCATTGTCTCCTGCAGCAGATGACATCCTGAATGCACTAGTGAAGGTATTTTCAGTCTGTTCAGCAGACTCCCTCTTGGTGGACCTGACATACCAAGCAAAAAAAAAAATAAAATTATTATATTGGGTAAATCAGAGTTTCAGACTGTGTTAGTGTGTGTAAATTTAATCTGAAGCATGTTACACACTTAGAATACAACCACCCCTTCTTGAAACAGAACGGGCAAATTCTACTTTTGGCTTGGAAACAAAAGCACACGAGTATTCCTGTGGTACGTGTTGGGTTATCTACTTCTGGGACACCCTTTATAAAGCACTCTCCAAACTGATGTAGCTGTCAGGTACAGAGCCAGTCCCAGAAAGATTATGTTGTGCTGGAGCTCATCACCACGTCTGTGCCATCTGCCCCGAGACTGGCCTGCATTTGATTGGCAGAACTCTGCTTTGATGGATACAGCTGGCTTTGCACAAGAGTGGCAGTTGTTTCATTATAACATGCAAGTGCTTTTACCTCAGAATAATGTGGAACTCTGTCTTAATTTTAACTATTTCAGTTCCTGAAGATGAAATATTTCCCCAGTTTCTCCCTTCCCGCCCACCCCATTTTCAACATATTCATGTTGATTTATGAGCTTGTATCTAAATGCTTAATACATACTTGTGGCACATTGTCTCGGTCTGAAGTGTCAAGTGGTACCTGCTAAATGCACATCCCATAATTGTAGCAGCATGCTGGTGCTTCCAGTTTGCATGGTGATGATCTGGTTATAGGGAAACATTTACATGGGAGTAGGAAATTGGGAAAATATAAAATTGAAAAAAACCCTTGGGAATGCTACATCATGGATACACATCCATTTTATCACTGCTCTACACATCTGTTAATGTGAGGTGGTATGAAAGGCCTAAGGGCTGATCTTCATAGACTAAAAATAGATTTAATACAGGAGATATACGTATGAAATGTCTCGTCTGTGAAGTCCATAAGGAAACTTGTGCCTGCCTGTGTTTTATGTCCATTTGGTTAAGCATCGCACGAGCCAGTATCATAATGTAGGAGTACTGTATTAGAAAATTCTAAGTGGAGTTGAACATCCTGGAAGCTAAAGGCTGAAGATGGCAAAAGCATTTATCACTACTTAAGTACAGACAGAAGGTTTCCAGCGACAGCGGTGGAGACTAAGTAACTATTTTCCTCAAGTCTATAGCCTCCAGCACTGTTCCTAGATGCATAATTTAATTGCAGATTTACCCCCACCCCCCTCCCGCTGCTCATGGTAAAAAATGCTGCTAACTCTGGAGATGTTTATAATATTTTTCAGAGATTGGATGTAATTCACAGCAGTTAAGGCAGCTGGGAAATCTGCATTAGTTTAACCAAAGATGTCGTTTCTGTAGAGGTGACTCAGTTAAAGAGTTCTAAAGCATGATTGTTACTTTTCCTTTAAACTGCTACTCTTTTCTTTATAACTTAGTATGAAATTTTTTTAAAAGTGCTTTTTGGAATTAAGTTTTTTCCTCTGGGTGAAACCTACAATATTTTTTGCAGGTAGTCCTGGATTTAGTTTGCTGAGCTTACTCAAAAAAGTTAACTTGAAGTTACGTGATTGATCTTATGCTTTGAATGAATGTCTAGAAATTAGTCTGGATTTGTCTGTTTAGGGGCTCAGAAAGTTAAGAGTAGCTAATGAAATGCAGTTGAAGTAAGCTTAGTTAAAATGCTTTAAACCTTTGTGAATGCTCTCTGTTATGTATTTAATTACTTTTTTACTTTATTTAATTCACCTTAACTATTTCAAGTATCCAGGGGTACCCCTAAGTCGCTAATGCAGTGGAACTATGACACTCAATGGTTAGAAGGGTGATGCTGAGCCAGAAGGCAATGGTTGATTTTAAATCATGAGGTTTCAGTGATGGGGTTTCGGAAGCACTAGTATCGAAGAACTTCAGTGGTTTTTAGAAGTCAGAATAAAATTGTTCAGCATCGGATGAAAGCTGTTATCACTTACTCTGTTTGTCATTTAGCTTACCTCAATAGTCAGAAGTGACATTTATACTATGCAATGAGTATACTTCCTTAAAATGGAAGTAACTCCTCTTAATTGGGTAGGGTTGGTACCCACACTCATGTCCAGCATTTACTATTAAGGTCTTGGATGTGTTTAAAAACTAGTCATTTTTATGAGGGAGGAAAATTGATGCTTCCTTAACTAGAAAGTTTGGACTGCCGTAAATTAAAGATTTTTCTTGTTAATTGGGGACTGCGCTTGCAAAACAAGTTCCGAGTCAGCACAGTTCTCTAAATGTGTGCATTGGAATGGGGGAAGAGGGGAATCATAATCTCACTTAAGTAATTTACAGAACTTCAGAGATCAATATTCCATTAGATGGATACTTCTTGCGTACCTTAAAAAAAGAATTCTCCAGTATGTTGAGGATTTGGGTGGGATAATGTGCACGGTAAAAAGGTTGTCCAGCCAACATTTTCTTTACAATCACTGCAGCTTTTAAAGATCCGTTTTCTGAAAGTACGCCAATGCTTTTGCTATTACTCCCTGTGTGAATTTCTTCTACAGAAGAGCTGATGTAGGACTTCACAGAATGAGCTCCCTTCAACCACCTCCCCAGCCTGTAACCAGCTCTGAAGCACTAATGCCTTTCTTTGCGCTCACACATTGATGGGTAAAGGAGGGGGAGAAGGATGTAAACAGCTGTAAGTAGCAGCTGTTGAATACAGAGCAGTAAACTGTCTCTTGCCAAAGGCAGCTCTGTTCCTTGTGGAGGTTGCCTCTTGCCTGGCATCATCCCCTACCCGTGGATGTTTTCTGTTTGTCCACTGGGTTGAACTGTTGAAGGGGAGAGAGGATGGAGGTTCTTAACCTTGTCTGAGATGTCAAGTGACAGCTGGTAAGGAGGAGTGGAAAAGGGTAGAGCTTTTCTCTAATTCAGATTAGGGCGTTCATACACGATCTCCAACAAATCTTTCTGTTGCAGATATTAAGATTTTGCCACTTAAAATGTCTGCCCTGTGTTCTTGTGTAGGTCCCTCCTCTGTGTTCCAGGAGCTGGCAGATGGGAATGTGTGTTCTGCGCTTCAGCATTAGGTCTGATATCAGTATAAAGCTGACTTTTGTTGATAGTTTAGGCTAAGATGCAGTAGCTGACATTGAAATGGCTGAGTTACAGGCATGTGTTTTCTCACGTGACTGATGTGGTGGAGTAACCTGCCAGTATAATATGTAGAAATAAATAAACTGGTGTAAGAAATGAAAGCTGCAGTGAGAATGTATATAAGTTTGCAGTCATTAGTGAATTTTTATATGCAGTTGCTTTTTGCTAAGTTGGCCTTATCAGAAGAGAGTCCTAAACTATGTTGAGTTGCACATGCTGGACCATTCTGTAAGCTTGCTGAATCTAAATTTAACACCTCAAACTTGAACTGGAAAGTACAGAAACTTTTTTAAAAAAAAAATAAACTAAACTTTTCAGTGGGCTTTTTATGGGGCACTGATCTGTTACATTACATGTAGTAGACTGTATTGGGGAAGTCTTGGGTAAAAAAAAAATAGCTAAAATGGCATTCAGAAGTTTGAATCTGTGTTTATGCCTTCAGCAACTCTTCATAAAACACTTGGATGTAGACAAGGTTTAATACTAAAAAATGAGCCAAATAGAGCATTGCAGGATTGAAAGTTAAAAAAGCAGAGGAGATTCTTTTTATTTTGTTCAAACACTGTTGAAAGCCTTCTTAGCAAGAGTAAACTTCAGTATTAAAATCTTGTATAAGGGACACCTTTATGTGGACCTCATCCCTGAGAGATTCATGGTATGCTAGACATCTTCAAGATCCCCTGCAGTTTTGTGCAGTATAACTGTGATGGATTTTTAGGCAAGTTTTAAGAAAGCAAGATGGGAGGATTGCAGACTGCTTTGCAAATGTTAGGGCCCAGTGAAAGAAAGGAGGAGACAAATGTTTAATCCTTTCCACAAGCATCTGGACACCAGAGTTGCAAGCTGAACCAAGTGCAGATGCTGAAGTGCTTTAGGCTCTCCTGATGGAGGGCATGAGGATTGTGTTAAGGGCTCAGTTAACTTTGCAGGGAGCTTTCTCTGTAACCTGGAGCGAGGATGGTCAGGCGCTCTTCTGTGAGGTCTTCAAAGAGGTCTTTTTAGGTTTCTGGTAAATATGTGTGCTGTTCTAAGGCAGTATTTCCCAACCATTTGAGTAATAGTGCCAGGTAATTCTCTAAATTAGAGACTGCAAACTTTTTTTCCTTTTAGCCTTAGTTTTAATTTCTTGCCTCAAATAATACAGAATTTCCCGAGTGATGGTTTACCAGATGAACATTCCTCTTTCATTCTGCTAATTCAGGTTGTAGCCTGTGAGGCTGTTCATAAATAGGCTTTTAAACACTTTCTCCTCTCTTGATTTTGTGTTAACTGTACCTAATCCTATAGTCAGGCCCTTAGTTTTGTGTCTCTACCACTAACTGCTCACAATGCAGCAGCATTATGAAGGGTAGTTATACACAATAGCACAATATGATAGGGCAATTGTAGAGCTGTAGATAAGCTAATGGAATTATCCCCAACATAGTTGTGTTCGTAGAATATACCCCTACGGCATGTTGTAGCTTTTACGTGTGTATTTGGATTCGTACAAAACACAAACTGGGAACAGTCAAGACAGCTTTTTAAAAGGAGAGCTGGTTTTCAGAATTCATTAGGTTAAATAATTAAATTTCAGAATGATTTATCAGAATACATTTAAACAATGAGTTCACCACAGATGTGGTCGTGGTAGAATGTTAATCTGATAACTTTGTTACACTGTCCTTCTTTCCTTATGTTTCCTTGAGAACATGAGGAATCCTTGTAACTTTATTCAGATAGTGCAGACTGGCTGAGTGCCTGATTAAGGCTGCTTGTGATGTCTACAAAAGCTCGTCCCGTGTGCTGCCAGTCTCCAGAGGTGGTGTTTGTGTAGGTTTGGCAAACTCTAGGTGACCTGTGTCACATCAAGCCAAGGACAGCGCATGTACTAATGCTGCTTCCAGTTGATGTGTTGGATGCTGGTGGCTGAGGTCCTGCTGTGTGTTAGTGCATCCTCGATGGGCTGCAGGGCAGCGTGTGGGAAGGTTCTCGCATAATGCTGCCAAACCCCAGGATCTGAAGAGTGTTACACTAGCATTTGGGTGAAATTGTCATTCACAATGCCAAAATACCATTCCTCAGTGGTAGCCATCAGGCTACTTTTAATATAAACTTCTTTCCAGGTGCATCACTTCACTTTTTTTTCTGTATTGAATTTAATCCAGCCCTTTGTTTCCCACTCATTCTGTTCCATTTAGCTAGGTGCATCTTGCTGCTTCTCTTGTGTCCTGTTTACTTACACTCGTTACCCTCTTTTCTGAGGGCTGCACTGTAGTCCTGGGATCCAGAACCAACGATCAGTGTGGTCCTTGCAGGAAAAAACCCCAAGTAAAATGTATGTTAAGTTTCAGTGTCCAATGCTCAAAAGCTTGGAAATGCCAGAATTAAAATACCCAGTTATCATTCAATGGCTGGGTAGTTGTCTAGTGCCTCACTTCACACTTTTCCCTTCAGTGTACTTCAGTCAATTTGCATAGCCCTCATCCTACACTGAGCATACGTGTTTTAATCTCTCTCTTCTGGAACGGTAGTTGTTACAAATACTTCAGTGCTGATGTGTGTAGAGCAGGCAGATTTTCTCCATCTGGGTTTTGATTACTTTGGGGGAAACAAGTTCAAAGCACAACTACATACCTGTAGTTGGCACCTTTTTTTTCTAGGTTCGTTCTGAATGCCTTTAGTGAGTGACCATTGTTTACCTTCCAAATTTCAGAAGAGATGAGAAGAGCTGTAGACAATAGTCTCATTCACAGAGGACTTGCCTACTGAAAGGTAGGTTCTTTGAAAAGACAGCGTGTAGTCATCCGAGTAGTTTGTATCACAGTCCAAGCACACAGTGACTTTACAGTTGTGCAGCAGTCTGGCATTTCCTTCCTTGAGTATGAGGCTTAAAACATGACTATTTCTATGTTTGTGTCTTAATACAGCAATGTGGTATTGCTGCTAGACATTGTACAAACAATATGCAGTGTGTAGGCTGAAAAATTCAGTATTGAAGGCTTGAGAAAGGAGAACCATGAAAACCAACAATTGGAACAATCAAGATAGGGACAGTCACAACTGTTACATTCGTGGTCAGGTTTTGGGTTTCTTAAAACCCGTTCTGTGCTCTTTGGCCCTTGCTGTTTTCTGTGTTTGCATTTGACAAATGTTGTCTTTTAAATGACAGGAAAGTACACCTTTCTGTATCAGGCACTGTCATTATATGTTGTTTTTATCCATTTATTGTTAGCCAAAAGGCCAGCTTGTTTGAAACTGATAATTTTCTACGGGTTACACTTCATCTTGTGATGTGTATTGTGCCATCACTTTCTTATTCAGCTTAGAAATCTGCATTCAGTTTTCTTTCAAACTGTTATTTTCTGATTCCAGGAGTAATTAATTTTCATGCTGAAATGGATGCTGCAGATGCAGGTGTGTGGGATGAGGCAGTAGTTCTTTGCTGGTTGACACTTCTTAATCTTCAAACAGGCTTAAATGTTCTTCTCCTCCCTTTATAGCTGCTTCCAATCCTTCCTTCTTTTTTAAAGCTGTGAGCTAATGAGTAAGGCTAATACAGTGATGAATTTTTGGATGCTTAGAGTTTGAAATACCCTGTGACACAGACAACGTTAGACAAGCACTCAAATTACTAAATGTTGATTTTTTTGTGTGGCTTAAGTGATGTTGTTTTTTTTTTTTTGTTTGTTTTTTGTTTTTTTTTAATTTGTTCTATAATTTAAACTTTTGATTTAACTGCATATCACTTTTCATGCACTTTTAAGGTAGAACAAGTTATTTTCTGGAAATGCAAAGCAAATTTACCTCATTTTTTTTCATTAAGCTTTCTTGACTACATACCAGAAAGCTGCAGTATGTGACTTTAACAAATAATTGCGTTACAAACCAATATTAGATCTTTCTAAAACAATATAAAATCTGAGTGTTTGCCTGTAGAGGAAAATAAGTGATATTCTGCCACTCTGGTGGGAGTGATCTTCTGCCACTCTATATCTAAGTCAGCTGCTACTATCATTAAAAATAAGCCCTGGCTATTTCCAGCTTAAACCAGAAAAATGTAGCAGTAGTGCTACAGGGAGTATGAATTCTGACAAACGGGAAGAAAAGGAGCCGCCGCGGATGCTGCTTTACTCGGTACCTTTCCAGAAGGCAGCTTGGCAGGCGTCAGGCTGTCATTTCTTACTGAATTTGCCGAGACCTGAAAACTTTGGTTAGAAAAGCAACTAGTTCCATTAAATATTTTCCTGTCTTGCTTATGCATATTTGGATGAGGTATACTTTGTCATACTTTAAATTTCCTTCATCCGCTAAATGACTTCTATGGTCTTTTAAATAGCAGTTAAAGAGGAGCTGTTTGAGGGGATTTTTAGCAGATTTTCTGACCGAGCAACAACCAAAACCCACAATAAGCCAAACAACTGACACTTCTGTGGTTTATAATGGGATCTTTGTCCTGCCTTCGCACTCACATCTGAATGTTCTGGATCATCACTTGAAGCTTAAGGCATATTTTCTATGTTCATTATGATTATATTTGTGCAAAACAAACAGTTAGCTTTTTTTATAAGCTTTTTTTTCCTTGAAAATGCTGGGTTATTTTTTACTTTTCTTTCTTTATTAACTTACAGAGAAAGAATTTTGGTGCTGAATTTGTGTTAAAGCAGGTCTGTCTGCTGCAGTGACAGGTGCTGTTGCTGTATTTCCAGTTATCTCTCTTTTTCAAAACTATGTTGCAAAATTGTACATGTATTGCTGCTTGTATGTGCTACATTGCTATTGTTCTCTTAACAGTACCACTGGTGCTTACTGGTTAAACGGTATTTAAAACTGTTAAAAAAAAAAAAAAAGTGACTAATCATCCTCATGGAGAGGTAGGAACTATCACAGCTTTATATTTGGAAACTGGGACATAGAAATGGTGATATGCTAGAGCTATACTGGAAACCCTTGGCTGTGCCAGAGACTCCAAGTCATGGTTGTGTTTCAACACTAATCCTTTCTGATAGGCATAGAGTGCATCGCTCTGAACCGAATTTGGATTATTGTTTGTGTGTCAAGTCTTTGGAATTTGCTTCTTGGGAATTTCTGGTTTGTTTTATTTTGTTTTTCCTAAGCCTCCTGTAAAGTGAAAAACTATAGCAGCTGACTGCAGGAAAATGTGGCTTCTACTTTGGGCGTTTTTAAGAAAGTTTGGGATGTAGTTTAGTACCTCTTGATAAAGGAAAGCACTACTGAAACAATCTAAACAAAAAGAACTGGAGTAGTAAATATTGCAGCAGAAGGAATGTATAAGGGCTTGATGCTTCTAATATAGAAATGTACCAGAACACCACTTGGGAACACTTTTTAATTCTAAAATACTAGTTAAACTCTGCTTTGTAAAATGAAACTTAATGTGGTCTTCACACATTTCTCACCAAAAAGGTAAAGGCAGGGGAACAATTTGAGCTGATTTCTTGACATTTCCATGAGCCAATTCAAGAAAATATATTTGAAGTTTAGTTTTGATGCCAGAAATATTTTTCAGATTAAATATCTTCTTGTTGTAGAATAGTTGCTCTTGATTGCTGAGCTGCAAAGGAAGGTCAGTTTGTGTTTCTGATGCTGAGTGGGAAACTTTAATTCAAGGAGATTTTGATTTTTTTTATTTTTTTTTTAATGCTTCAGCTGCACTCCAGATGTCACAGCCCATGTGCCTCTGCTTGTTTAGTTTCCAGTTATTCCAGTTTGCTTGTTGGATTCAGCAGAGTTGTAGCTTTCAGGAGGCACTTTTTAAAGTTACAGAGAGAACTTTTAAGAGGGCTTCTTGCAATAGTCTCCCTCCTGTAGCGTAGATGTGAAGTGTCACACACTTAACGGGGTGAAATAGGTCTGGTGTTTCTGTAAGAAAGGAAAGCTTGCCAGCGTTTGTTTCACGTTTGCCTGAGTTCTTCCTCAACACTTGACATGCTGCTGAAGCAAACAGCTTTACTACAGACTTTACTCTTCCAGCCATAGTCCCAAAGAGAAGCAAATATGTGCATGCCGCCTCAGCTTTTTTTCTTTTGGAATTTAGTGGCTAAATTACTTGCTCTCTGGTTGAAATGCTAAGTGGGGGTATCGTGTTCCTAACCTTATCTGTATTTTGAACCGCTTTGTTTAGTGCATTTGGGCTGTTCTTTTACTGGAGTGTTTTGGGTCTGACAAAACTCCAGTCCTTTAGCTTGTGAAAATCACTGCTTGATTGTTCTCCAGTTCAAGTGATTAAAAGGGGTAACTCTGTATGGACGTGTATTTTGAAATTACGGGAGATTGGAATATTAACACTTATGTGTTTCACCTTAATATATTTATTAATATTACCGAAGAGTTTTTTCACAATATTTTAATGGGAACTTATTAAATTTAATATTTGTCTTACATTTACAATCCTACTTATTTGCTTTTCCAAGCTGAATTATTGATATACTCTTTAATTTCACTGCTATGTGAAAGTTCCTTCTGATCTTGAGTACTGATTTCTTGTTTCTCTGAAGATAGTAGCACCTTTTGAAGAGCTCTCTAGTCTAATGCACACACCTTTGACAGTCCATGCTATCTTGATCTTTTCTTATCCCTGTTTTCATGTCATGTTTATTATTTTCCTAAACTGAATGAAGAGGCTTTTCATAATTCTTACTCCCTGTGATAGTATTACTAAAATAGGATCTGCGATTCTTTCCCAATTAAAGAATCTAGTAATAACTACACAACTACATTAAAATACTAACATTTCTGTCTTTCTGCTTATTCTATTGCTGCACCTCTGTTTAAGGGACAAATTATGTATTTTTTTCCTTAGATTTTGGAAATGATTGATCATTCTTAAAAGTGGAAAATACATGCAGATGAGAAATAATCTGGATTAAAAAGCCCTGCTGTAGATGTTAACTGGAAAAAAATCTCCACCCTCAAAATTAAAAAAAAAGTTTTCTCTCTGAAGGTTCTTTAGCATTTCTTGTTAGTGTTTATATGGATAATATAGATGTAACTTAGCAGAGTGTTTTTGAGAGGGCTGGATAACATATGGACATAATAAGTGATATGTCATGACAGAAATAAGTCTTATCACAGGGACCCCCAGTAATAACTGGGGAGTGTAGAGAAAAGCATTCTAAATGGGTTTACTGGGATGATGTGAAAGAGCTGCTGCCCACGGTTCTAGATGACTGCAGCAGTGAAGTGAACCATAATAGCAACTTGTGCCATTGCTTATCAAAACGATCCAATTCCATTTTACAGAGCAGTCGGATTCCAGTAATCTGGTTAATTGGAAAGTTCTTCAAAATTAGCACGTGCAGGAAGGGGAAATGGGAGACTAAGTTTGCTTGGTGTGGGGTTTTTGGTTTGGATTCGGGGGGGGGGGGGGATGGTGTTTGGTGTTTTGCTTGTGTGGGGTTGGTTTCTTTGGTGTTTTTGTTGTTGTTGGGTGTTTTGGTTTGGTTTTTTTAACATATGGACTTGTACATTTGGAGTAGTGTTAATCTCTGTGTTTGCAGGAGCTATCGATAGTCTTACCAAAGAACAAGGTGTTTTAGTTACAGGGAACATAATTTTTTTTCCTTCCTTCCTTTTGTGTTGGCTTACAATTACTAAATTTTTATCAAGTGCAGAATTTATGAAATCTCAAGGAGGTACATTAGGATCTTCTCAGGCAAGACACTTGGATGTCCAGTCCAAATATTCCTGTGCCTCCAGCATAATAGATACGCCTGCGTCTCTTGAATGTCTGACAAAATAATGGAAAGTTCCTGTTTTAATGACTTGTATAGACTTGCAGCAAAACAACTTGTGTGCAACTGTTAAGATATGGGAGAGGGACTGGAGATTTTCCCTTTTCTCATGGCTTCTAAATGCCTTGACAAGTGCAGATGCATAGAAACTCCTGGAGTCATTTTTAGATTCAGAAGAGAGCAGAAAAGAGGGGAGAAGTATCTGTTACATGCTTCAACTGAAAGTATACATTTAATTTTAAAAGACACTGTCCAAACAAGTAACTTGGGGAGTGTTTAAAGAAATTAATGCTGAGCTTTTTCCATTGATCATTACAGCAATCTTGATACTACACAAGGAAATCTCCACCTGCAGTTCCTATTTTCAGTCCCTCTGTAATGGGGGGGGAACTGTTTCTGCGGCTTAGTTATTCAGAATTTTAAAGGCATAATTGTTTTCAATGTGAAGTGTAAAATAAATACATACAGGGTTTTTGCCTGATTCCAACACTTGCTGGCCTCTTTAATTCTCCTGTCTGCTTTGATCTATGCAAGATATTGGAGGTAGTAGGGAAAATGAAACTGAGTTTCTAGTGCTGGTTTTTTTTGTTTTGTTTTTTTCTTTCTGTTCTGAGTTTTAATATCGGATGTTACATAAGTAGTGCTTTCTGTTTCATCAAGACTTGTCAGTAGCTTTCTCCCCACTTAAGTTTTCTCTAAGAATTTGCCCGCTTCAGGCTCTGTGTCCTGCTCTCCTTCCCATCGCTTCCTCAGCAGGGATGTCATTACAGTAGTAATATTTATGGGGAAAAACTTAGTCATTGTAGCAGTTTACCTTCATAGTTGGGTTTGATGGTTGTTGTCTTCTTTATAAAGACCTTTTTTTAATACTGATCTAGTGGTTCTAATAGTTGTACATTCTTCTGTGTTGGTATATGGAAAAACTTAAAGGTTTTTGTTGGACGTGGAATGAAAATGACCAAGTTTGTTAGCATTCCTTCTCTGAATGGGTTTTTTTGTTTGTCCTTTTTTTTCCCCCTGAAGGAACTTAGTGACTTAGCCCGTGATCCTCCAGCACAGTGTTCAGCAGGTCCAGTTGGAGATGACAGTAAGTAACCTTAAGTTTTATGCTATGCTCTGCTAACTCACAGCATATCATGCATAGATAATAATGCAGAGTTTTTCTTTTGTAGTGTTTCATTGGCAAGCCACAATTATGGGACCTGTAAGTATTCTAATTCTTGTGATGTAATATTAAACTATTAGTTCTTATTCAGGATGAAACAAGGGGGGGTTGGTTTATTTTCTTTTAAACTTACCTTATCAGGCTTTAATTCCAGAGGTACTCATTACAGCAACAGAAATTAAAGGCGGGGGGGGTGGGGGT
>JANIJG010006341.1:110961-159252 GCA_024611175.1 Megaceryle torquata | reverse complement strand
TCTCCTCTCCTCTCCTCTCCTCTCCTCTCCTCTCCTCTCCTCTCCTCTCCTCTCCTCTCCTCTCTTCTCCTCTCCTCCATGCATGACAAGTCTGGCCAGCCTCTGTCCTGCCTGTGCACTGCCAGACCTGGCAGTTCACACCAGTATGACCCATCCCAGCACCTGGCCTCATGGAGCTCTTCACTGTGGGCTTGCTCCTGTGACAGGATCCTCCATGCTGCTGCTTACATTTTCAAAACTAAATGCTGCTCTCCCTACTGAGCCCATGGCAAGGAGCTGTAGGCAGTTCTGGGCATCCCTCCCTCCATGATGACCCATCAACACAGGCCCCTTCCGCATCACTCTGAAGACGTTCCTCCATGGAGCTCAAAAAGGTAGAGGAAAGGCTCCACAGAAATGCCAGACATTACTGTGTTTACTAGCAAAAGAAGAGGATTTTTCTGATTGCTGCTTTTATACTAAAGTTACAGCAATGAGCTGCTGGAGAGAGGGATTTCTGCAACACAGAGAGCTGGCAGGGCCCTGTGCCATCGGTACAAAGTGCACCTTTCTCCGTTTGTGTCCTCTCTCTTTCTTTCCAGAGCTTGCAAGAAGCCCCTGAAAGTCTTTTGCAAGCTTGTGTTTCTGTATTCCTAGTTCAGAAGCAGTTTAAGGACAGTTGGCTGGAAAAGGTATGCAAACCTTTCACCTCTTTCTCCTGGAAATGCCTTCAAGTGATGAATAATTGTGGTGGGACAGAAGGAAAACAATGGTCAACTTTTTACTAAACCACAATGCCCACAGAGGCTGTTTGCTTCCCAGCCTGGGGCACTGGCATCTGTGTCACAGGACAGGATCCTGCTTCTCACAGATCTTCCCTCAAATGAGGAGGGGGTGTGGAATTTTTCCTCCTTTCTGTTCCTCTGTGGGGTAGCTCATTCTGTGCCCAGTGCTGGGTCAGGAGTGGCAGCACTGACTTTTGCTCTTCTTTTGCATTAGTTCTGGCTTAAAGAAACAAAGAATTAAAAGAGAAAAGGAAAAGGCTTCAGATCCATTCATGGTAGCCTGCTGAGTGGCAGATGCCTGTCTTATCAAAAAGTGCTTTCAGGGGAAGATCTGTGCAAAAGTTTGTTCATTTGGTGTCCAAACCTATGCATGATGTTCCCTCTAAAAAGCAGTTTGATTCAGTTATGTTCATTGGCATCACAGGCTATTTAGACTGAGGATGGTGGAGATCAAGGAACCTCTGTGCATTTCTTCAGGGACTGGTGGCTGTCTTGACTCTTTTTGCTTCTCAAGGGCATTATTCTTTGGCCGCAAAGCACCCTGGACACTAAGCACCTGGAGGAGGAGGTGGAGCAGGGTGAGGAGGTGGAGGAGAATGAGGAGGAAGAGTAGGACTCCAAGAAATGACTCAACAAAGTCCTACAACACTGTTTCAGGGTGTGACAAAGCCCAGAACCCATGTGACCACATGGTGTGAACCTCACTGCCTCAGATGACATGCTTCTTTCCACAGCCAGAAACTGAGGTTCTCCAGCAGCCCCTGAGGCCAAGCATGGAGCAGTACCATGGACTAATTGAGAAGAGTCAATCTCACTTGTGCAACTTTAGGAAGCCAAGCACAGGGTGCTCCCTTCAACAGCCAATCTTAGCATCCACCAGCCCCCTTCTGAGAAACTTCTTTCCTGCTACATCTAATGCAAGCAGAAAAACCTCTTTCTGATAAATGCTAGGGTTTCCATGGACACCTGAACTTCAAGCACTGCCTGCTTGTGTCCTTGCCTCAGACAGGAAAACAAAACTACAACAGGACCATGGCAGAGTGCCTGTTAAGTAAGAACTCTTGAAGCTATAGTGAAAAAGTTGAAGAGTTCTTATTTTTAGGAGTAACTCCCACTCTTGACTGGAGTGCAGAGGGCTGCTTTGTGTGCCAATTTGCGCTGCAAGAACCCCAAGTAGTTCCTGTGGTTACACTGATCTGCAACAGCTGAGGATCTGATCTACATATCAGGGTTGGCAATAATCACAGTCTGGACAGAAACACAGGAGGATGATTCTTGCCTTATTGCTAGTTCCTCACAGTGGAGGTGGATAACAACATCTTCCTAAGCACCTCAAACTCATTAAACCTTTTTTTTTTTTTTGTATCAGGAACTTATAGTATAAAAGTGAGTCTCCTCTAAATTCAGGTCTCCAACTAAAAACTTAGATCAGATTCTCTCTAAACTGTCTGTTGGACCTCTTCCTTCACTATACAAAGGAAAAGAGCTGTATGATTAGGCTCTAGAAGACTAATTTAGACAGCTAAGTAAGGATCCCAGATTATATGATAGGAACATTCCCTTACACTCCTCATTTTAGATGCTTTTAATCACACTGGAGTAAGATGCCTGGAAGAGTGAATGTGAACACTCCTGGATGTTCCAAGCACTAGTGGATCATTTTCTAAGGTTGTTGTATAGAGTGACCTAAAAGCCTCTCAAGTTAATCATGCAGAGGATAATGTTATACTTTGAATTTCTCCTAATGCACTGTCAGAGAGTAGGTTTATGCATTCCAGTAAGATCGCTTTCATATGTATGAACAGCATTTGGAAAACCTGAATACTGCAAGATGCCAAGACTTGGTTTTGCTGTGTCTAATATCCAGAGATACATCTGGGTGAAGACTGCAAAGTGTTTCCCTTCAGCAATTTTGTGGAGTGTTTATAAGAAGTTGGCTCAGCCACAGGGCACCATCTTCTGTGTTTTTCTTCTGTGAACATCAAAGCTCTCAGGACAAAAATTTCAGAGCCAACTGTGTTTCCAAGGCACATTCACAAGGATACATGAACACTACCATTTGCAATTTCACAAGCCCAGGCTGCCTGCCAGAAATACTTGTGCCTTCACCCAACCAGGGAAAAGAAGCAAATGCTGTGTCACTCCTCCAACAAACCAAGTGATGGAGATTGAAGGGGAAGTGAGGACAAATCTCATCAAATACGCTGAAGCTGGAAATGATTATGACAGTAGGGAGCATACATCTGATTTCTGCAGCCTCATAGGTGTCAGTCACCCGTTGCAGTGACAGGTTTGGAGATCAAGGGATGCAGCAGATACTCAACATGCAGAGGGCAAGTGTTTCAACATTCTGCTGCAGCTCTCACTGGGAGATCCAGGGATGACAGGCTTCTTAAAAGGCCTTTTTTTTGGACATACTGAAATTTAGGTGGACTTTAGTACTATTTTCAGAAATAGATAATTCTGCTACTCAGTGTTGCAAAAGTTTATGCACAAAAACAGTAAAAAAGGACACCGTGCAGTCTCATAGGTAAAAACGTGTAATCAAATACCTCAAAAGAGCCAAATCCCAGTCTTGGTGAGAAATGACAAGCAAGAGACTTTGAGAGATAGTTAGTTGTTCAGCTCTTAACAGAAATCTTTTTATAGCACTCTGCCTTTTCATCAACAACAAGGAATCTGCTCACTCCTGAGATCCTTGTGAACTGATTTTCAGCCATTAGTGATTTATTTGTAGCCTTGCCATAATCCCTTGCCAGAAAGCTGCATAGACCTATAGGCACTAGCAGGCACTCATAATAACGTTCCCACCCCAACTCCTTAAACATGGGCAAAGTTGGAGCTGCATCTTGCAGGGTCTGAGATTCAGATTCAGCACGTGCACAATCACATAGCAACAGACCCAGGAACAGTGCCTCATTACGAGCCTTGTCCGACAATCAAGTCTTTAACAAGAACAAAGGTTGACAGTGATTAATCATTAAGACATTTCTTGTTCCTTGCTGCACGTGTTGGAGCAGCCTCCTGCAGAGGCAGTCTGGCAGATTTCCTGTCTGTGCTACACCAGGGCCCGTGTCTGGACACACAGAGACGTCTTTTCCCAAAGCCAAGCACACAGATGAATGTCTTGTCTCCTTTTCTGAGCACAACAAATTCGGAATGCATGTACATACTGCAAAAATAATAAACCCTCAGCTGTGCATCTGATTGCTCTATATTTGTGCAAAATGACCTAAAGGGGATTTGTTCACATCAAAAATTTTCCCAGAGACTTCATCGATGGATTATTAGCATTTTATCATGTGCACTGTGATGAACTTTTAATGTGATCTTCTGGTATAATGTATATATGAAAATTTCCATTTTAGAATGATTTTGTTTATTTGTAATGAAAATAACAAGCACGTGTTGAAAGTTCAACAGAGGAGGTTATTGTGAAACGTCTGCATCAGAACAGGAATGTTGGCTCAATGGAAGTTGATGGCAAAACTCCAGCTGACTTTAATAGGGTTAGAATTTCCTCCCAGGTCTCCATCCAGCCACAGGAGCACATGGCACTCTTGGTTTGGAGTGACCTCAGCTTACATCTTCTGGACAAGATACTTACCTGGTTCAGAGATACGCCAGCAAAGAGCCTTCTCTAATCTACCTGGACAAAGACTATCCTGAGGTCTGTATGGAGCTCTCATTTTAAATGCCTCATGTGCTCTAACTTACACTGAAATAAATATGCCAATAAACATGAATGCTGAAGACTCCTATCAGATCTTTGACAAGATCAGGCACATAAAGATTAGTTCTACTTTAGCAGTATCATTTGCAATGGCTGTAATATGCAACATCCACAACTGCAACAAGCCAAGCCCTTCAGTTTATTATCACACAATTTCAGGAAACCAGATTGGAGAGGCTTAAGAAACTGCCACTCCTCTAGCTAGAACAAGAGCCAGTGTGAGTGGGTCTGTTTTGCTTAGTACTTCAGGACAAGGTACGTGCATGCTCACAGGCTCTGTGACTCTGCTAAGGAATGGTAATTTCCAGCTGAGGCAGTGAAGACTTCCTAAACTGATCAAATTAAATGCTTGTGATTATCTGTTTGTATCTGTAGTGTGGGCATATGTTATCTGTGTATATGTATACCTTATTCACCTAAATGTTCTTGTCTCACTGCCATATGTTTATTACCAAAATTATTTAGCCTGGGGTTGATACAGAACTTGGAAAATTTCAGCCAACTTAGAAAAACTATAAACAATCAAAACCAGGGTCTTGCGAGGGGAAGTACTGGGTGAACTCAGGGTAGGTGTCGCTCTCATACGTACGTGCTTCTATGTAAATGTCCGGTTTACAGAGTAGAGCTGAAAAATGACACTTGAAGTCTTACATGTAACAGGTTTACATATAACATGAGGGTTTTTTGTCATGTCATCCTCATGTTTCCTCCCCTGCAGTGATTCTGACAGGCCCACTAAGCCAAGGGTACTGTACAAGGCAGTATGGTCCAGAGGTCACTGAGCTTGTGGAGACCAGGGCTGCTAAGATCACGTGGAGCAGTGCCAAGTGAACTAGCTAAGTGTGGAATATTTATTCTCAAAGGCCACTGTTTGTTCTCAAAGATAAAGCATGCTGAGGGACATTGAGCTGAGGGACATCTAGCTCAGGAGAATGCTGAATAAATGCAGCCATCTTCCAGAACTAAACCTGCCCGGTGTTGTCACTTTAAGATCAGGGCAACACTGGTGCTGCATTTGCAAAACCATTGCTTTTGAACACATATAATGGAAATATAATAAAGCAGCCTGTGCCTTTTCTTCTTGATCATAAACATTAATGCAAAATTCAATAGGAAATTGCTACAATTTTTTTTTTTTAACCTCTTCATTTCCAGGCTATTCTCTGGTTTCCTCATATTTTTCCACTGGAATTTTATCTTTCTGCCTTCCATATTCCTCTTCCTGTAGGATTCACCTTCCCTATTAATTGTCTGTAGTTTAAACACCTTTATGTGACTTCAAAATAACCACACACACACAAAAAATCAACCAACCAACCAAACAAAACCCAAACAAAACAAAACAAGAGCAAAACCAAACAAATACAGAAGGATGGTGACATAGTGTGAAAATTTTCATCGGTCAATAAAATAAAGCAAAACAATATTCATAAAATGCCTGTTTTTCTTCAGGAGGGTATGAGGGAGCAGGCAACCTGAACAAAATATCTAATGAAGAAAGAAAAAAGTAAAAGAACAACAATGGAAAAAACCACATCATTGGGACCAAACACTTGAATACAAATGGGCACAACATGGGTGACACGACTGTCAGAGACATGTATTAAGATCAAAGCCCTCCTGCTGAGAATACACAGCAAGAACATGAGCCTCCTTAAACTGGAGCCTCCTGGGATGTGCTTTCTAAACCAGCAGCTCTGCACTCTAATGGAAAACAATGCTGAATACTGAAAAGCAACATGTGAAGAATGGTCTGACCTGTGTCTCCATGAGCTGGTTAAAGCCTTGGGTTGGAGCTGTGGTGGGACTGGATTGCATTGTTCCAAGTTACCTGTGCTGGGACAATGACTGATGCTAACCAAAATCAGCATCTGGGGATGGGGACCAACTGTGACTTGGCACAGAAAGTGTGGGGAGGACAACAAATTGTTTCCCCACAGTGACAACCCTTGGCACTGGTGCAAGTACACAACAGAGGGTTCAATGGAGCAGATATGACTGCCCAACTATTCAGTTTTAAATGAGTTCCAAGCACACAACCCCAACTGCAGTCTTCCCTCTTCTTGCCAAAGGGCCTTCTCCTTCCTTTATAATGATCACTCTCTGTGTTATAAAACAACATAATTTGATGGGTGTTAATTTGCAGGAATTGACATAAACCTTAGGCTCCTTCCATACCCTCTTGCTGTCTTGATGAATGTGATAAAATGGTGCCAGTGGCCACAGCAGCCTGGGGGTTTGACAAATCTACCTATCCTTCATCTGTCTGTGCCAACAGCAGTTTCATTAAAATGTGAAAACACTAGGTTTCCTAAAGAGCACTTCCAGGATTTGCCTCATTTTTCACTATGAACTCAAGATGTAGAAAGCAATGTGGCTTTATCAGGTATCCCAGCAGCTCTGAATACTTCTTCTCTGGGTCAGGTGAAGAATAAAGTCAGGACCCTGAATTTTAGGAAACCAAAATTCAAGCTGTTCAAGGAGTTATTCAATAGGATTCCCTCGGAAAACTGCCCTCAAGGACAAGGGAGCAGAACACAGCTTCTGGATCCTTAAGGTCACTTTTCATAGAGCACAAGATCTCTTGATCTACAGGTGTAAGAAATCAGGCAAGGAAAGGAAGAGACCAGCATGGCCGAGTCAAGACCTGCTGGTCAAACTAATGGACACAAAGGAACTACAGAGGCAGTAGAAGCAGGGACAGGTATCCCTGGAAGAGTTTAGGGATGCTTCCCAGCTGTGTAGGGATGGGGTCAGGAAGGACAGAACGTGGCTGGAGCTGAACTTGTAAAGGGATGCAAAGAATAATAAGGGCTTCAACCCTTCTTACTGACCTTAAATTAAGGTCAAAGAAAGCACACCCCTCCTGATGAGCAAGACTGGCAACTGGTAACAAAGGACAAGAAGATGGCTGAGGTACTCAATTTTTTTGCCTCGGTCTTCACTGGTAACCTCTCTTTCCACACCTCTCAAATGAATGGACCTCAAGATAGGGACTGGGGAAGCAAAGCCCCTCCCATTGTAAGAGAAGATCAGGTTTGTGACCATGTGAGGAACCTAAACATACGCAAGTCTATGGGACCTGAGGAGATTCATCCCAGAGTGCTGACGGAATTGGTTGATGTAGTGGCCAAGCCACTCTCCATGATACTTGAAAAGTCCTGGCAGATGAAGTCCCTGGTGACTGGAAAAAGGGAAACATTGCATCCATTGTTAAAAACTGTAGAAAGAAAGACACTGGGAACTACTGACCTGTCAGCCTCACCTCTGTGCCTGGGAGGATCATGGAACAGATCCTCCTAGAAACATTGATAAGGCACATGGAAGACAGGGAGGTGATCCAAGACAACAAACATGGCTTCACCAAGGGCAAGTCCTGCCTGACCAGCCTAGTAGCCTTCTATGGTGGAGTGACAACAATGGACAAGGGAAGAGCTACAGATGGGATCTAGCTGGACTTCTGTAAGGCCTTTGACATGGTACCCCATAACATCCTTTTGTCTAAATTGGAGTAAACCCGTTTGATGGGTGGACTGTTTGGTGAATGAGGAATTGGTTGGATTGTCACATCCAGAGGGTAGTGGTCAAGAGCTCAATGTCCAGGTGGAGGTTGGTGACAAGTGGTGCCCCTCAGGGGTCCGTATTGTGACCAGTAGTGTTTAGTATCTTCATCAGTGACATAGACAGTGAGATCAAGGGTACCCTCAGCAAGTTTGCAGATGACACCAAGCTGTGTGGTGCTGTTGACACACCTGAGGCAGAGGATGCCATCCAGAGGGACCTGGACAAACTTGAGAAGTGGGCTCGTGAATCTCATGAGGTTCAACAAGGCCAAGTGCAAGGTCCTGCACCTGGGTCAGGGCAACCCCCAGTATCAATACAGGCTGGGAGACAAAGGGGTTGAGAGCAGCCCTGAAGAGAAGGACTTGGGGGTACTGATGGATGAGAAGCTGGACATTAGCTGACAATGTGTAATCACAGTCTAGAAAGCCAACTATATGCATTATAAATGCTGCATTAAAAGAAGTGTGGCCAGTGGGTCAAGGGAGGAGATTCTGCCCCTCTACTCTGCTCTTGTGAGTCCCTACCTGGAGTACTGCATCCAGTTCTGGAGTCCTCAGCACAGGAAAGTGACCTGTTGAAGTGGGTCCAGAGGAGGGCTGCAAAAATGGTCAGAGGGTTGGAACACCTCTCATGTGAAGAAAGGCTAAGAGAGTTGGGGTTGCTCAGCCTGGAGAAGATAAGACTCTGGAGAGACTTTTCAGTGGCCTTTCAGTTCTTAAGGGAGACTTACAAGAAAGATGTGGACAAACATTTTAGCAAGGTCTGTAATGATAGGACAATGAGGTTTTAAACTAAAAGAAGGTAGGTTCAGACTAGGTCTAAGGAAAACATTTTTTACAATGAGGGTGATGAAACACTGGAAGAGGTTGCCCAGAGAGGTTGTAGATGCCCCATCCCTGGAAACATTCAAGGTCAGGTTGGATGGGGTTTTGAGCAACCTGCTCTAGTTGAAAATGTCCCTGGTCACTGCAGAAAGTGTGAACTAAATGGCCTTTTAAACCTCCTTTCAAACTGAAACTGTTCTATAATTCTTCTCTGAGTGGTAACAGGGTTAGACAGATCTCACCCACTTCTGCTTTCAGCCCTGCAGAGTTTAGCTCTTTGCCTGGCCAGGATCCCTACCTATCATGAGAGTTTATCTGCTGTCTCACAGCATTAGTGGTAGCAGTAGTGGACATGGCAATCCTACATGGTGGTTAATTTTTTCATCTGCCTACGTAAAAAGTTTAACCAAAGGTGACAGAGGGCCACTACCACCCTGTACTGGCACAGGGCTTTCAAACAGATCCTAACTTCTCACCAAACTCAAAGAAAGGTGCAACAATACTTGGATGTAGTGAGTTGTTTCTTCTATTCTTTATCTCCAACCTTTGGAAGGCTGAAAGGGAGCCAGCTACAGAGGTCAGAATAGCGTGATCCACCAGGGACTAGTCCTGCTTTGGACAGCATGCCTGGGAGGAATTATCTGAGGAAAGGCTTCCTTAAATCAGATGAAGTCAAAAAGAATTATACTTCTGGCATTTATTTAAGCTATTCACTGCCCAAATCTTGCAGCGTGGGAAAGAATAATACACTATCCATGGCCTGTCGTATTGCAGCTATCAGATAACGTGTTACTCTGGAGAATGGGAATGTTGGTGCCAACAACAGCCTTTTTGGACTACTTCTGCTCATTTTGCGTTATTCTTATGCAAGAGTGGTGAAAACCTATCTTCCATCCCTGATTTTAAATAGACTCACTCATGTATGAAAAAGATCAGGTGGATTAGGGTATCACTGTCCTGTTTTCTTTCTCTGAGCAACGGAAAACACAAATGCAATTGCCTGTGTCTACAAATCATCCTCAATTTATGCTGTGACATTTCCCACATTTGGGAAAGAGCAAAGGTCAGTACCCCACAGTGCAAGGACTAGGGGTCTCTGGTTAGCCTGTTACGCATTCTACCTCCCCTGCCAGACAAGCCCTGGGCTTTGCTGGAGGACACACAGCATTATCTTCTAGCAAGACCTTTGAGGAGGCATCAGGGAGATTGAAGTTCTTCCTCCAGCTTCTCATAGAGATGGAACTTGTTGTGGCTTGAAGAGTGAGCTGACCTCTCTGTTTTCTTTCATCATTTTGTCTAAGAAAACTTCTAAATTAAGTTACCACAAGTGCTAGTGAGCAAATCCTGGAAGCAACAAGTTCTATTTTCTGCTGCTAAATGTGGCCATTTAAAACAGCTAGAAGTTTTGTTTCAGTTTTCCATGTTCCTGCTATTCTGTCTGGAGACGTCCTGGTTTCATGTGTCAGCAAAAATGCAGATGAAGGAAACTTCACTGTGATCACTGCTTTCTTGAATGTATAGACCAGCTTTGACTGGCACTCATCCTCTAGGGCCTGTGGAGAGGAATTACTTCAGCACCCTGACGCTGAAATACACTCGCTGCCATTGTGTTCCCTATGCCAGTCTTTTCCTCTTCAGTCTCACAGCGCGTCCTAAAAACATATTAGCATTATCTTTAGAAGAAATTAATACAGAAATCCTTTGTCAACATTACATTGATCAGCTTTTCTCCAACAATTTGGAGGGCTTGAATGCAATCCATGAATAAGACAGCAAGCAAACTCGGGAATGAAGATGTTCAGCAACCTGGTGGTCACAGCCCCAGAATTAATAAACACAAAAAAAGGACACTTTTTTTTTTTTCTTTGTTTTGTTTTGTTTTGTTTTGTTTTGTTTTGTTTTTGTATCAGGCTTTTCAGGGGTCAGAGTATATCCTTCTCACTGTCTAAGAGCAGAGCTGAGAATATAAAAGTACAATAAGGAACCTTTCATAGGCTTCTGCAATGCCTGTTGAGATGTGTTGGACCAGACAGTTCAGACAAAACACTGAAGTAGAAACACCCAGTGACCACTTAATTGTGCTTACAAGGAGGGAAAGAAAAAGGAGAAGCCAGTTGAAGTAAATTAACTATATGGAGTTGTACTACATTCTGGACATACTTGATTAGACAGCACAGAGGTAATAAAACGGTGGTTGGCTTGGTTTGATTTGGTATGGCCTGTAGAGGTCATCCCTTCACAGTTCTGACAATTGGAATACAACAAAGGACAAGAAAGAAGTGTTCATTTATTACAAGGTTGGATTTTTTTGGATTTTAGATATTCTAAACCTGCATGTTTGCTCTACTGAAAAAAATATCTTGATCTGTGACATTCTTTTCCCTGTCCTAAAAAGCAAAAATTGGATTCACTCTTGGGCAATAGACACCATATGCCTCCTTTAACTTCAAAATAAGATTTAAATCTTACTTGGCTTACTGGTTTGTACTATATTACATATTAATAAATTTTACTCAAAGGCTGCTTTGCAGTCTGCTCCTGCAAGTGACCTTCATTCTGGGACACATAAAAATTTTTGTTAAGGTTTTTAAATATTACAGGCAGGAGAAGACTACCGGGCTGGAGACTGTGTGGATTGAAATAACAGGAGGAGACTCTGACATGGAAGTATTCACTTGCATTTGTTAATCAGAGGAAGGACAAAAAAAAACCTTGTGATGTGTCAAACTGTAGGTTCAGAATATTCAGAATATTGTGATAAGGGTTTAATATTGGGTACCGAGGAGTTCTGACGCAACATTTGTGGGGTTTGACACCAAAACTCTTGATAAACTGTATTAAAGTTATTAAGAGTCTTGATAGAACATCTCTAAAATGCTGTGTCCCTCTTGTTCTTAGAACTACTGAAGAGATATGATGGGAAAGAATGTGAGTGTTAACCAATAGCAAAGAGTGCCTCAGAAGTTTGTCAAAATGTGTGATTATGTAAACTGGATCACTTGGGATATGCATGGCTAGAAAGGGCAGGTTTACAAAGTAGTTGTTCTCCAGATCAAAGGGGTGTCAAATTCAGGGAATAACCCCTTACTAGTAAGGTCTTGCTGTAAAAATGCTTCCTTGATTTTAATAATAATAATGTTAGCTGTGCCTCTTGATTTCTGCCATACTTCTCCGTAATAATTTTTGTGTGACTAACCAGAGATGAATCTAATGAAAACAAAGTGTTAATTAAACTTTATCTAATCTCAATCTAATCTGACAGCAGCAATGTACATCTACTGCTCTGCTGTGCACTCCTATTTGAACCACCTACTCTACATGGATAATTAGGTGTCGCAACTACTATGGCATCTAAACTCAAGAGAGTGATGAGTGATTCAGACAACCATCTTAATAGCCAGGCCCATCAGTCCCTGCCTTCCTAGACATACAATGGACAGGAGTCACAGTATTGTCCCATCTAGGAGCCAGAAACGGATTAATTTCATGTTATTAGAAAGTTATGTATCTAATAGTCACCTAGGTTGTCTTTGTTATCCATGGAGTGAAGGCAACTCATTGATTCCAGAGGGTTACTGGCCCAAGTCTGGCCTCTGAACCTGATGAGGTCAGTCTGGAGGTGTCTCTGTTCTGCTGAGAGGAGAAGCATCTGGGGCTAACTTGGACATGAGACTATAAGTTGAAATGAGACAATTCACACCCAATGGTAAAACATTTGAATAAGAAATTGCATGGGCACCAAATTTGCAGTAACAGATTTAGGAACCAAGTGCAAATACATTGGAAAGGTCCCACTAGGCTTTGCACCAGGCTCTGTCATAAAGGTGATTTCTTATTTGCTCAGGGGGAAGCAGGCCAAAGGATGCACAGAAATACTGCACACCTTCTCATCACATAAAGAAATGAAATGTAGAGAAGACGCACTTTGTGGCACTACCCTTGCATGCGTTACCCTGACTTGCAAAGCTTTTTTTGTCACACTATTCCTTCATTCTAGCCTTGGTTAAAAAGAGTAATATAATGTAATGGTACTGATTAGAAAAAGGCTGGGTTTGCCTTAAAAAAACAACAACAAGCAACAAGGGGTGGAAATGTAAAATGGCACTTTGTTACCCCGCTTCCATATGTATCAAATTGTATCCATTGCATATCAGACAAGATGTTTAAGATTCTTAATTTTCTCAGCCTGATATCTGGGGGATAACACTGCAATCCAAAGAGCTCCTCATAATTACATTTCTTACACTTTTTTTTTTTTTCACAGTTCTGAGTATTTTCAATGAGTTCATATAAAGACATTTCCCATATATGCAGTCAAGTCCTTTTTCCCAGCTGTGAGGATGAACTGAAATTTATTCTGTTTGGGATGGTCTGGTTGATAACCAGTTAAAATTTGGAAGTGAGGAAGACTAGTGTCTTGGTGAACCTGGGCCAAAATATCAACTTTTTTTTTTTTTTTTTCCTCCGATTCCTATAAGGATTGTACTGCCAACACCAGTACCACACAGGACTGAATAGCATTATTATTTTGAGTCATCAGCATACAGATTTCCATTCTTTCTGATTCTGAAAACATTAACTTGTTAGTAGAGTGACAATGTGTCATTAATAGCTTTGTTTAGCCCTCAGAAACTCTGCTGGCAACCAATTTTGGGAATGCAGGGACCCAACCTCCTGCAGAGCTCAGTCTGGAGGGAAGTGTTTCTTTGTGCACAACACAGAGATTTCCAGGTGTCACTGCCTGTAGGGGCAGGGTACATTAGATCTGGAAGGATAGAGACACAGTCACAGAGCAGCCAACTAGCATTTCAAATGAGATGTATACTTCAGAAGACTCCTATTACACCAAAAGGGGAATGCTTGCATTAAAATATTGTTCAGGTGTGGACCTTAGTAGTAATTTACATGCCTTTAGACTGTAAACTGAATGTGCTCTTTGTTCATTACTCCTGTCTTTAATGAGTTTTTGTTTTGTGGACTGTCTGCTTGTGGCTGGTGCTGTTACTGAGGGACACAGAGCGATGTGCAGAGAACTCCAAATCCAAACACCCTCACAGAGACACGTGTTTGCTTCTTCCCTGCACTTCTCAAGCTCTTCTAGGGAATTATTCTGATTAATGCCCATCTTGTACATACAGTCATTTTGCAAGGATAAGGGATGATCTAATGTATTTTCCTCCCTTGCTCAAATCAGACTTATCTAGTCTTTGTCCACACACACTGCATGACCTGATTTTCCCCTGTGAGATAAGTCTTCCTAAGCTGCTAAAAGCTGGTCTGAAAAGCTAGCTTAGAGGTCAAGTGAGCAGGATTTCATGATTTCACTGGATATCTTTAAGGAGAAAATAAAAGCTTTGGGTTACACTGCTAGTCTACCAGCATTAGACATAAGCTGGGTCCAATGAAGTCTTGCAGTGCTCTGTCCATCGGTGGAAAAAACATCCACTTTGAGATACAAGGCGTCCCCTAGCCAGGGCAGCTATGAGTTTGGATTACAAAAACACAAATGAAAGGAAAAAAAGACATTTTAAAATTCCTAAAGGCAGGCTAACAACTTACAATCTGATGTGAGTAAAGGCCTCCAGACAGTCACCACAAGGACTTGCCTTTTCTTTGCTCCTTGATCTCTGGCTGAGAGAGAAAATCTCTGTTGAAATTAGGGGTAAAACTCCCACCATCTTAACTGGGGCCATGGGTTCCCCAAGAGTTTGCACAGCTCTGCATGAAGAAGGAACCTTGGCCTCTGAAAGGAGCAGTTTAAAGGCATGGCATACTGAAAATATGTGGTATAAATGGCACAATGGTTATATAGATGAGCAGACAGCAGCTGATATATTCCTTCCTAACAAAGAAGGACAGCCCTCTTTACAGCTGAGAGACCTATCAGCATCTTTGATATCATTGTTCTTGGGGGAACTTCTGAATAAAGGGTCTCTGTCTTCTTGAGCATAATTACAACTGATTTTTTTTTCCTGATAAAGAATGTAGTCATTGAGCCATAATGACATTATTTGATGACTTAAATTCATCCTCTAATCCCTCCAAAATGGTATAAATTATTGAATAAGTCACTCAACCCTATAAAAGCACTTTAAAAACATTTTGTTCAGCATGATAATGATCAGACAGAATGTAGCAAGAGTTACAGTAAATTAGACTCATGTTCCAAGCTGGCTGCCACTCAATATACTCATAGCTAAATTCTCACCTACTGAGTAAGACACTCTACCATGGATAAATTAAGACATAGTCAGTTCTAAAGTGTGTTGGCAAGGACCTTTAGTTCCTTCCCATTTTTAACAGAGCACAGCCATGTGATTTCTGGAGGTACTATCAGAGAGCTGCATGGTTGCTGTGGTGGAATGCTGTGGTACTCTATGGCAAGCTCAGAAACAAGAAAAATCAGTTTGAGTAGAGCTCATGTTTCCAGCACCCCTCTTCTAGCATGTAGATTACCTTCTCAGAGAGTCCCAGTTTCTCTGCAGCCAGCTTCAAGCAGGGCCACAAGTTAACTCTAAGGTGCTTAAATCTAAGGTGAACCTGCCTGCTTAGGGAACCATGTCCACCAGCATAAGAGCCATTCCTATAGTGTTCTTGTACTGTGAAGAAGCAGATCTACCCCCAAATTCAAGACAACCATCATTAAAAGCTTTGATGTGCCCACCCTGTCTCATCCTACCACTTCCCATCTCTTACATGGCAATGGTGATGCCTCAGTAAGAAAGTTCTTGCAATGTTTTGATACTAGGCCAGTGAAGTGGGATCTTTATCTGACCTGAGGTCCCTCATGAAAATTATGTCCCTTATCATTGGTGATAAAATAACAACTATAGGTAAGATACCTGAAATAGCTGAAAACACAGTTAGACAGCACTAGTAATCATACAAAATTTGTTAGTTTTTATTAGTAGTATCAGTGTGAAAAGTTACTCATGATGCTCCTTAACAAAGGACTTGTCAACTGTTTGAGTGTTACCAGTGACAATGACAGATAATGTGTACCAATAATTACAACAACACTGCTATAATTTCTGCATGTCTCTGAACTGCTGATAGGACAACTTGATAAAACCTTTGCTATGCATCACCATGTGATTCCCTTTACTAGTGCCCAGTAGAGTTGCTACAACCCTTAGCCTTGAGGAACAGTCATGGACTAGCAGATATTTTTGAACCAGGTCCATTCTGAGGAATTTGACCTGTCTTACAAAACACTGCCTAGGTTTGTTCCTGTGCTTGAACAGAAAGCCAGTGTGCTTGGGAGCCAAGCCAAAGCAGTAATTCTGCCCAGTTGCCAATGTATTCTGGGAAATCTCTGCCCACAAGCTAAACTTTGGCTTGTTTCTCTTCATCATAGCTGATGCCTCAGCAGAAACTCCAGCCCGATCTTCTCTGCTACCCTTAATACTGTGCAAGACTCCACAATACACCCAATGTATCCACAATACTCCACAATACATTTGCAATACAGCAAGATCCTACATGTTTCCCATCTGAGTTATAGTTGGTTGTAACAGCTTGCTTCAACTCTTCTATTCTTCTATTCTGTTCCATTCCATTCCATTCCATTCCATTCCATTCCCAATAAAAAGAAGTAAGAACTAGCAAACAGCCCCAATTACTCAAGTATCCAACAACAACTGGTAATAAATACCTGGAGTAGAGGGAATAGAGTGCAAAGGGAGTGCTGCTTCCCCTCATATACCTCTTTCATGTCATTCACACCTGTATGCCTCTGTCAGGCCCTCACAGATTTCTCTTATTTAACCTGAAGTGTACTGGACTATTTAATCCATTTCCAACTGGAGACCATTCATACCTCTTGATCATGTTTACTGCCCTTGTCTGATCCTTTTCTAGGCAGAATGGAAGTGCAATGCAGCAGTCAAAATGTGGGTGAATCATGAGTTGAAACATTGGGATAATGTTGTTTTGTAGTCTGCTTTCTATTCCCTTTCTAATACTTTGTACCTGCTATTTGCCTTTCTGATAACTGTTTATTCTGATATTTTCAGAGAACTACTCATAATAACTCAATATATCTCTTCTGAACAGAGGCAGCTAAGTCAGAGCTTGTGATTTTGTACATACACACAGGATTGTTTCTTTTAATCACATCTGTTACTCTGTATTTATAGACATTCATTGTTTTATATAGTCATTCAGTTTTCAGAAACCTTTTTTCCACATTTTGCAGCTGTCTTTGGGGTTTACGCTGAATAATTTGTGTTATGAGCAAACTTTATCTCTTTGTTACTTCTAGATCTATGTGTCTGTTGCACATCAAAGGGCCTGGCCTCAATCCCAATAATAAAACTCCTTTATTAAGAATCTGATCATTTATTGCCACATTTCTTTCCTAATTTAATCCAATTTTGTTGATAGTCTGACCTTTGTTAGATTGGAGTCTCCACATCTACGTAACAGAACTGAAAGGAAGTGGAAGTTCCTTTTAAACAAGATGGGGAGTAGAAAAGAAGTATCTGTTAAAACACACCCAAAATCCATCCACACTGGCACTCCCAAATCACATTCTTGGCTGTACTTTCTGTAACCAACCATCAGACCACAGGTTCCAAATCTCAGGACGAAACCCAAGGATCCCAATATCCTACATTCTGCCATTTAGAGATGCCAAAACAATCCTACATGTGAGCTAAAGCATCTTGAAATCTCTTGTAACCTATGGCAGCTAGAACGGTCCTGCAGGGACTACTGTCTCTGGCTAAGACGTTCCTTGCATGACCCTGGCCATGAAACACTCCCTATACCTACAAATCAGTAGAAAGTATAAATCTGGTTATGCTGGCTTTCTAGCTACTTGGGGATGGATGCCTGTACCTGAAAAATCTCACTAGCTCTTTGAGGACAAATGTCCATTGCTTTTATAGCATTGTAGTGACACATTTAGTAATCTCAATTTCTACCTTGGAAGCCAGCATGTGAAGTGCTGACACAATGGGCACAATCCCAGTTTTCATATCTTGGGGAGAAATAAAACTACCACATTATTACCTTAAGATATGGATTATTATCTCAAGGTTCCTTACTATCACAGGCATGTTTTAAGAAGTGAGAGAAATAAAAGCATCACTGAGAAATTTCTGTAATCATTACTTCTCCTGAAGTCTTCTGTGGAACAAACCAAGCATACAGCTGGTATCTGTAGGGAAGATATGGACTGGAAACTGAATCAGGGACACTTTCATAAGTTCTGAAAATGTGAAGACTGATACAGGCTTTTTTTTTCCCCAGATCTGTCAAGTTGGAGCATCACTACATTAAGAGGAAGAGGTGAAAAAAGAGAGTACAGTTTTGTAGAAGATATGGAGGATCTGGATTCAGAAAAAACTTTCAGTGATAGTAATACAAGGGGAAGCTTTCTAAGACTTCCCTGAGCTTTTCTTCAGAAGACAGAGTTCCGTATTTCAATGCCATCACAAGACCAAGTAGCATTGTTTTACCTGAGGCCAAGGTCAACCTGACAAACACTTGTGCCAGAGATGCCCAGTATAAAGTCTGCTTGTTGCCAGACAACTCATTCAGAAAGATTTGCTGAATGTGTCTGCCAAACTCTGTGATCAGCAACATGAGCCATCAGAACTATACTTTCCTTCTTCCATGGCTTTTCCTGGAGTTGTGTTGTCCCTGGCTAAGGTTTTGACCTGGCAAGGAACAAACTTTCTTTTCATTCCTTTTCCGATCTTTTGAGATTCCCATCAGTAACACTGGGAGAGTGAAGCATGAATCATATGAAGCAGGGATGGAAAACTGTCTGAAAGTCCTCTTGAGAAGACAGAAGTCAGCTGACCTGTTGTTCTTCCACCTCCCACCTCCCATCTTCGCCCTGATTCTTTCTTGCTCTATCCTATTGAGTTTTGAACATTCTTCACATTTAGATAGCAAAGGATTTGTTCAGTGGGATATTCCCTGAAAACTGGCCTTTGCTAAAGTTGTCTGTGCAACAACAGCACTCCCTCCCTTCTGAAATGACTCAGATGAGTAGGCCCAATGACTCAGTGGTTTGGAGAGCTCAAATATCAAGGGACTATTGACAATAGTGTTCCCTAGTTTGAGTAAGGATTACAAATCTCAGTGCTTTGGGATTGAAATTTTCCCTAAACACCCTCCCAGCTCTTTAAATTGTTTGTAGCCTCCCTCCACTGTATTGCAAAGGCATAATCAGGTGGTATTCTCATGAGAAATAAGAACTAAAACTTCCTTCTTTCCTGTGGCTGCTTAGGCATCACACTGAGATCTTCAGGGAATAGAGTCAGCATGAAGACATCAGCATTATCCCACAGTTTCTGACCTCACAAGATCCAGAAGTGTTTTAGCATTTTCTCAAACTGCACATTTTCTGTCTCTTTTCTCCAAGAAAAGGGAATATAAGCACCTAAGATTGTTGCCACATATTTCCACTAAAATGCAAAGGACTCGACTGCCAGAAATCCTCTGGACTAACTGGCAGTGGGAGTTTGAAAGCTGCAGATGAGGGCAGCATGTCCTTGTCTCCATGCCAGGTCCTTCCTCCTGTCCACCACAATGAATGCACCTGGCAGCATTAGGTTGTGCTAGCAAAGAGTAGGCAGCAGAAAAACAGGCATTTCCAGGAGCTGGAACAGTCTGAAAAGCACAAAATGGGAGATGAGAGACTGAGCAAAAAGAGAGAGGTTGATAAATGGATGACAGAAAAAAAAAGAAAAAGAAATTGTAAAGAATTATTATTGATTTTCCTGAATGTCTCTTTCTGTATACACATAGGAAGCACCCAGAAGCACAGTGACCAAAATAAAGATGCTATCCAGATAAATATGTGTTTACATGTTTGCTTTGATGTAGGTTAACATTAAGGAGTAGAGGGGATGAAAACATTCTCAATAATCACTCTCTTAAAAGATCACAATAAGCTTTGATACACAGTTGAAACATCCAGGCAAGAAGAAAAGATTATTTAAACTGAATGTGATTTTTACATATGTAAGTAATTTTATTTGTGCACATTTTTGTTCTGCTTTCCCAGGGAAGGAAAATGTGATGTACTGTGAGTGTCTAGAAACTTCATCTTGACATTTATCTCATTTGTTGAAAACAGATCCCTCTGAATTGATTTAATAAAAACTTTAAGTGCCAAGTTTCCTGCTTGGAACAATTGTTTTAAACAGTGAATGAAGGTATTTTAGTACCCTTCCCCCTCTTTTACTTCCAAACATTCACTCTTCTTTAGTTCTTAAAATTGTTTGAGTTTGGCAATGAGACTGTGGCTACGTTTTGTTTTGTCCTAAATCCCATCAATTCCTTCTCCCGCCAAATCGATAAATGACCAAGTGAAGATGGGAAAGAACTAATACCAAGCTTTGCTGGAGATATTTAGCTTATTGGCAGCATGCTTGTTCAAATACTTTAAAAGTAAACAGAACATTTGCTTGTATATAATTGCAAAAAGCTATCAAGTTTTATGACAATAAGAAGGCAGCTGCTTAACTACTCCCCTGGTGCTCCAGATAGGATTTCAGAGCACCAGGACTGGCTCACATGCCATTTGGCCCATTTTGTAGAGGTACAGCATACCTTATTTCTCTCGAGGAGGGAGAAGCAGCATTGCAGCACTGCAAACAGCAGTGAGTATGTGTAGAATTCTTCAAACAGTAGGCTTTACAACCTCCCTTCTTCCTCTGGCTACTATTATGATTGGAGTGGTTATTAGTATTGTACTAGTTTAATTTAATTACATTGGATGCATTATTGCATTCTGACAAAGAAGTTCTATGGTGTTAAAGTCTTGGAACAAGCACACAGAAAGCTTTTCAGATATAAGAACTAAATGCAGTAAGCTTGGAGACACAAGTTTGTCCTCCCTCTCCTTCCCAGCATTCCACTTCTTTTCTTTTGACTGGAACAACCCCTAAGCTTCCTATAGTGCTGGTATCTGGAGCCCACATAAAACTCATTTGTGGCAGGGATGGCTTAAGTGGTCTTATTCTCCTATCTTCATGTTGTTGAGAGAAATCACCCAGATGACGTCTCCTTGTTTTTCAAAGGAGATGGCAATGATGCTTCCAATAGCAAGAATTCCCTCTGAAGGAAGAGGTCCATCTGTTCACCATGACCAGAGAGGTAGGTGAGCCCATACCTGAAGATGTGGTGCTTCATGGAGTGACCCCTCATGAAGACCAGTGTAAGAGCCCCAGCAAACTGCAAATCCTTCAGTGGTCAGGGAGGGAGACAAGATTTGATCTTTCAAGGAAATGAAACACAGGTCATCCAAATCCCTGGCCAGCTTACTGGCTGATTGGCTATCTACACACCCGTTTACCCACCTGCCTATGTGACTGCCTATTATTTTTCATCACCATTATATCTGAAATCCTCCAGATCTTTGAGATATGATCTTTGAAGAGCTTTGAAGACTAAACCTTACAAGTCTCTAACAACTCACAGTTCTGCAAGTCATTACTATGAGCTATTGATTGTTGCCAGTGCAAGGAAGACATGGAGCTTCCAAGTTGAATTAGGTTGACAACACATAATAGATATATGATGCACCTATATTTCTGCTTTTTCCTTTCTCTGTTTGCCTTTCCCCTCCCACTCTTGTCTTCTTTACCCTGGCCATATTCTTTCTTCTTTTCAGCTCCAAGATCCACCTAAGGATGATGCCAAAGCATCTTACTCTAAAGCAAGACTCATGATTCATGGTTCCAAGGGCTTAACACTATCTTTAGAGTCAGTGGGAGCATCTACTGGCACATGCCTATTCCCATTCCCTCAGACAGGAGCAGAATCATGCTGAACCTATCCATTTTTAAATGCCTTCCTATAAGACTCTGAGCTGGATCTGAGGTAGCATATGAAAGTGGAGCCCCATAGCAATATACTTTTGTATATGATTGAACTCTGACTCTAAAGAAGGATGATTAAGCCTATTATTTTTAATTCCTATCAATATGTGCTGTGAGTTATCATTTCTTCTTTTCCATGACAAACTGACACAGGTACCTTTGTTACTGTCACATCATCCAACTCCAGTTTACAGACAGCTCCTCCCATGACTTCTGCTCAATGAATCTTACTCAGATGGGCTCCCATGTGTGTTATGCTTGTTTTCTTTTTCTTTTTTAATCAGCTGGTATACCCCCAGATATTTCCTGATAAATCATATCTAATGTCTGCTTTGTGGTTTTCTGATGTGAACAATAACAACAAAATAAAAAAACCCAACAACAACAACAAAAACCCAAAGTGGTAAAAAGCAATATTAAAACCACATTTAGTGCAATCACACACTGGGGGGAAATGAAGAAAGCACTAATCTCTACCTACTTCTCTACAACCACCTTGAAAGTTTGAAAGTTACAGTGAAAACACAGTGGGTCGTAGAGTGAAGCAGTAATGAGAATCAAAGGATTAAATCAAAAAACAATTAACAGTTTTATTCTTGACATGCTGTTTCCTGCTTTTGGTTTAATTTTATCCTTATCATTCAAGCATTTGCATAAGTGCTTAACTAAGGTGTTAGTAGCATTATTCAGTGAAGTTCAACATTTAACTGGATTAGAGACACACATATATCAGTCCCCACTGATGACAATTATTGTTATTGCGGTTCCTGCTATTAAAAGCTTTCCCTTCCAAGGCTTCTGGAGACTCATTTTTCTTCCTGCTTGCTTTCCTGGATTTTTAATCTTGCATTCTCTGTTCTACCCACTCTTACTGATTCTTCTCAATCTTTCTATTTGTCCTCTTTCTCTCTTCCCCTCTGCACGGTCCTTCTAGCCTCATACAATTGCAAACAGCAGTGGTGGTTGTGATTCAGCAGCTGCTCAGCCAGCAAGGGCTGAACAACCATTCCACCAGGAGGAAAGCAGCAGCTTCAGCACTCCAAGCTGCAGAGAAAGCGGGAGGTGGGATTCGCCCCTAGTCAGTGGCTACTCGTGGACGTAGAGTGTTAATCTTCCGTATCATCTGCTCACAGCTGCTTTCTACTCTGCTTCTCCTTCTGACAATGTCCAAGCTTTCCAGCAGATGGCATCTCCTCCTAACTTCTACCTAAGCTCACCATGTGCACCAAGACAGCCTGCAACCGCTTTCTTCTAACACAACCAATTTTACATTCTATCTGTGCAGGAAACTTGCTGAAGGAAAATGCAAACAGGAATGAATCTACACCATTACACGTTCATTTTGCAGCTTAAGTTACTGTATTTCTCTCAATGTTCAGACAGTTATGGGGTTTTTACTGCTGGAGGAGAACCAATGTTGATTCCCAGGTCAGTTCAAAAAAATCAACCAAAGATCATTTGCATCTATTACAACAGGAACTCTAAAATGGAATGGAATCTATTACTTAACGAAGCCAAATGGAAGCAACAATAATATCTTCCCTTCTTAAACAACAGCTGTAGAGCTGGAGCAGTTGCAGCCCTCAGCCCTCAGCCAGATACAGCATGAACACATGCAGTAGAACACTCCCTCATGCCTATGTAGCTGCATACTGTCCTTTCATTTCTCCTCTGAGGACAATGTTAGTGTGACTGAGTGGCATCCAAGAACTTTGTCCCATTGGTTTGATAAGTTTAGACAGGAAGGGTTTGGATCAAGCTTCAGTTAGCACAGCCGCAGCAGCACTGTCAGCTCTGCACATCTGCAGATCCACCTCCAGATGCTCCTCTGGGCTCAATTCCTTTGTAGATCATGAAAAGAAAGAGGGAGGGAGAGGGTACGGAGAGTTGAGGAGGGGAAGTTTGGAGGATGGTGGTGGGAGAAGCATTTAGAAAAAAAATGTGAAGAAAATATTGATGGGATGCACTGAAGGAAAAATTTAGGACAGTACCTCTTCCTGGAACACCATACCAGCTAAATCCAGCTTTATTCTATGTCCAGTTGGCATTGCCTCACTGATCAGTGAAACCAGTGTACTGGAGTAATACAGATCTTTTCTTTACAATATAGCTGTTATGGCTATCAAATAAACAAATAAAAATGATGACCACATATAATAAACTATCACCACTCTACCATGGAATGCTAGTGGGGAATTCTTCATGAACAGTACAAAGTTTAAAAACATGTCTCTAGTTAAAATAAAGTAAGGCAATTATCTGGGTATCATCAATTTGCCTTAATGCCCTACAAACAGAAAATGAGAGTAAGTATGTAGAATAAATGAGCATTTTCTCAGATCTAACTTTTGACAAGATGAATGCAGTCTGCTGAGAACACCAGTGGGTCACGTTCATAACTGAATTTAAGAAGTACATAAAACAACAAGCACAGAAATGATAGTAAGAGGACCTGCATCAAAGACACATTTTTTTCCTGCATTTACACTAAAAAGCCTGCCCATATGAAATGTGATTGGCATCACTGGCACACTTCTCATATTTTTTACATTTATTATCATTATTAAAATGAACCACTTGTGTGCACAATGCTGCAGAGATGAAGATTTTAGAGTGCTTTCAGCCACAGCTTGACCTAAGGCTTTTATTATCTGAAGCCTTCTTCTTGGAAAGGCAGACAGAGCCAAGTCAGAAAATGAAGATGATGAAAAAAAAATTTTAGTTCAAAATCCAGTATAAATAAAAACTGTATCTCTCTGACATGCTTGCTGGTGCTCTGTTCAGTCACATTTCTAGATGGTGAGTGAGATTTAATAAAAGCTTTCAGCTAGAGTCCATTCCTGTTGCAATCAATGGTCATTCCTTTAGTTGAAGAGGGGCAGATAAACTGAAGTTGTGTGGTTTTGAAATTACCACCCTGTCATTTAACTAGAGTGGTAATTTCCTTTATCTTTTTGGACATGAATTCTATTCCCAAAGAGAGAGCAGCTTAATGACAAGAGCAACACATGCCAGTTTCAGAGCATTATTCAGAGCATTTCCAGTGGTTCATTTTAAGTATCTGTCTAAAATCCCCTGCATTTCTGGGGAAACTGTCTTGGTGGGGACTTTTAAAACATAACCTAAATTATTATCTCAGTTAGAACATGGCTTTTTTTTCCTTAATTGCCTTCTTTGAATTTTAATTGTTCTCAAATGTCTGATTTCAAGCACACAGTGAATGGACAGGAGAACACTTTTGCTGGGCTGTTTTTTGCCCCAAAAGGCAGTTTGATGCCTTAGGAAAAAGTCAGAGGGGAAGATTAGTTCACTACAGGATCCTTTTTGATCCCGCAGCAGCACAGCAGGAGGTAGTGACCTGGCGCCTGAGTCCCCGAGGGGAAGGCAGGCTGCAGCAGGGACCTTGGGGAAGAGAGACCTCAGGCAGGTTTAACACAGAAGGCTACAGTCCCCAATCCCTTCTGAAACAATCGCAGATACTAAGCAGCTCTTGGTTTGCGCTTTTACGAGACACTGAGAAGACTCCTGCCCTGGACTGGCACCAGGCTGAGCAGCTCACGCCGGAGATGGGGTAGCAGGAGTCTCCAAATCCAAGGGATGTCAAAGTCAAGCCAGGGGCTCAAGTGAGTCGGCGACTGCTGAGGAGGGGATGACAGACGTGGCTGCACTGAAGTCCTATCTGCTATTTATGCAAATATGTGGGGCCACAGGATGCTCTCGGTTCCTTACTGAGGGAAGAACCGAAAGCAGGGTGATGCGGACCCGCGGGGGGGTGTGCGTGCTGCAGCCCGTACACCTTCAGCGTCTTCCCCTCTCCAAGACAGGCTTGGCAAGGTCTGGAGGGCTCAGAGAGGAAGGATCGCCCCAGAACTGTGGGTTTTTTCTCTTCCTAAGTACTAGCTAAAATCCAAAGGCACAGGTTCGTCTTCACTCCCAGATGTGGTGTAGACTATGGGGGTTTTCAGTCTTGGACAACTAAGATCCCCTTCTGCCTGTTCACTAAGAGTACAGACTGCTCTGAGAAATGCCTTTGTGCTGGTTTGTAAGGGGCAGCCTTAATTATTCCCGTTTCTCTTAAATCGTCTCTTTGTGTTACAGGCTCAGTCGTGATGATTTTTCATTTGAGAGGATTGCATCACATCAGACATGGGGCCATAAATCCCCCAGAACGAGCAGACTAGTGACAGCACTGGCCTGTTTTACAGCAGGAAAGTGTAAAGTTTATTGTCAATTTTAGAAGTGAAATGATTTTAAAATGACATAATCTTAAAAAACAACAACACAACCAAACCAAAAAAACCAAAACGAAAAAAGCCCAAAACACAAAAAACCCACCACACTAAAAGCAGCACTGCAGAAAGTTAATGTCTTCCCCAAACAAAGTGACCAGGTTATGGGAAGGAGGGGGGAGTGGGTGTGTTGGTGGAAGTGGACAGAGATGAATGAAAACAGGAAAGGAGAGTAGCTCTGATGTGGCTGTGATGGCCTGAACACCTTAACCCTTTGCTCTCCCTTTCCACCACTTGTGTGGCTTTGGACTGTCTTGCCTCAAAAGATATTCTGACCCATGAGTGTGCTCCATCTATGGAAGGGATAGATAGGCTCAATCGTTCTTCAAGGAGCTGTATCCTGAGGCACATCCCTCCCAAGCTGTCCCTTTCCTGGGGAGAGCCAACTTTGGGCACACATGATTACTGAGAGACCCTGGGATCACACTTTATTTTGATGAAAAGTTTAGAAAGGACATACTGAGATTTGAAGGAAGGGATAGCAAAGCACAGCCCAAAGCTCTGTCTTGGCATTGTGCCAGTGCAGTGTTTCAGACACAGAAGGGGAGGATTTTTCCCACATGCTCTGCACTGGCCTCATGCTGCTCCTCTAAAGCCAACAGCACCCACCCCACACTGAGAACTCCAAAAGCCCCACCCTGGGGTTTTCGGTACTGTTGTTGCCCAGCCACACTGAATGGGAGCACCTCTGCTGTCACCTGGGATTTGCTGAACTACCAAAGTGGTGAAAGAAGCACCCCAAGAAAAGGCAGGGGACACAGAGGAAGAGAAACTGACCCCTGATCTGAATGCCCCAGTGTCACCTTTAGTGGGAAGCTTCTGTCCTTGGCTGGAAAAGGATGCAAAGGCTCCCTTCTGCTCCTATAAAATTTGTGTCTAACACTCAAACCCCCTTTGTGATGATGACACTAGAGCAAATCAGGACTGAACACTTCCAAGGAGTGTGTTAGCAGCCAGAAAATGCAGACTGGCAGCCCTGGAGGACAGTACATGGGTCAGTCTGGATTAGCAGAGCAAGGCTGGGAGGTCTGCAGGGAGCCTGAAGTGCAAATTCTCCCAAGCAGTATTTGAAGCTAATGATGTTTATCACCATGGAGCCTATACTCTGTGTAGCTGGAGATATGAAGCTCCGGCACAGAAATATTTCCAAAACCTACTCTTGGGGACAGCACATGCTAGTTGACCACATAAATCTGCTGTAATCCTGCAAATGAAGCTCCTTGCTTGGTGCCATCATATCAGTTAGCAACATGCCCCAAAAGCCAGCTTTTCTCATGTACCCAGCCTCCAGTCCTCAAGTGTCAGGTTGCATTTTCAATTCAAAAGGGCGTATGAACTCAGGTCCCTTCTCCAGAGTGCCAGCCCCAGTGTCTCCAGAGGCTACAGCATCTCGTGAACCACCTAACAAAAGGCAGTATATGTCTTCCCCAAAAGGCCTTACTTCCAGACTTGGAGCAAGTGTTTCAGTAAGTTACAAGGGGCATTTCTATTCAGACAAACTCATTCCTGCAGCCAGCTGCAAATCCATCTAACAGTAATGTTTCTATTTCAGTAAGCAAGTCTATTATGTCAGAAACTGTCTAGCCACAATCATTCAGAACACAAAAGCAATCGCATAATCCCCTTACTCCGTGTGAGATAAGCAAGGCTCCAATAAATGGAGCACTTCTTCTCTTGAGGATTTAATCCCCATTGGAGGGGTTTTTTTATTGTTATTATTATCCTTTCTAATCACCCAGGAGTAAGCAAGGATTTCAAATTAAAACTGCCCCTAAAGATTTCCTTCATTATATATGTGTAGATACATATAACAAATATGCATGCATGTATACACACACACACACAAAATGTTGAGTATATGTATTACTGCATTCATTCGTTAGATTCACAAGAACTTCTTTTATTCTGATTCCACACACGGGATCCCTTCCCAGCAGAAATATGAAGTGCTGCAGCTCTGTGCCAGTGGTTTCAAGTTGCAGGCTTTAAGCTTTCTCTGACCTTTGTACAGAATTTTGATTCTTTCTTTCCTTCCTTGCATTTCTAGCTCAAGGGTGATGAAGGAGACCTACTGATGCAAAAGGGTCCCATCACCCCAAAAAGCAACTGAAAAGAATAAAAGTTGTGAGCATCATAGGAATCGTCAACCAGCCAGCAAGGTAAGTAATAAAATAAACTTTATGGAAAATAATTCACCATATTTCTCTCTGCTTTGACAGTAAAAGGGGAGATGAGCTCTTTTTCTTAAGTAACAATACATTTGCAAACAGGGAAAGGCATCATCTCCCCAGTTCTGAACCAGGTCATGGGCTTGAACAACATCTGTCCCAGTTGGGATTCTGTGTCTGACACTCCGTAGTGTGTTTCTGGATTCACTTGTCCTGATCACAGGCCTGGGAGGAGGAAAAAGCAGCTTCATAACATTTCCTTTGGCCTGGAAATAACTATTTTCAGGATATGTAGCAGATTGCTACTTCAAATGAGGAGTGAGATAGAAGAATAAAAAGTCTGGAGATGAGAGAGTGAATCGTTTACAAGAAACCTCTAGGTCATGAACAATTAACTGAACAGATATTCCTCTCTATACTAATGTCTCACAATTAATGCAGCATTTAAAGGATACTTAAGAGATGATATATTTGAAACAGATCTTACTGGGAACGCTTTGTCTCAGCCTTCAAACACCGACATAGTTTTTCTTATGCATACAGGGCTGTCAGGAAGACCCTGCTCTCTCATCACAGCAAAACTATGAAAGAACAAAAGTTTATACCAAAAAAATGCAAAACACTGAGAGCTGCAGAGTGCCTGGGACCGCTTATGGTACTAAAAGCAGGAGTACAAAATGAAGGTAAGCAAAACCAAGTCATTCAAGCTTTTTCCTGTATCATGGAGCACACAGCCAGAGAGGCCATGGCAATAGTGCAGAAGTGCCCTACAAGAGCTTCTAGTCAGGCCATGGGCAGACAGTAGCGAGGGATCAACTTGGTGCTGCTTAAGAAATTGTTGTCCCCTCAACTTGATGCCACCTCAATGTTGGTTTTAAATAAGTGATTTTATTTTGCATTGCAAACTCCCAGCTGTGATGCCAGACTTGTGGTGTTACTAAATACCAGCTGAGAGGTCAGGCTGAAGGTGTAGAAGGGCTATTTCAAAACTGAAAAGATATCAACCTTGAAATTTAGCCGAAGACCAATTTAATTTAAAGATGGTGAAGAGCAATCTTTGAAACTGTACTGACTCATCTTGCACCTTTGTATAAGTAAAAGTCTTTTGGGATAAGTAGCAAAAATGCTTTTGCAGAACTTTCCACTAAAGCAATATATGCATGTGTAGTTCTTGTTATTATATACATATGAAATACACAGCAACATATCACAGTTTACAAATGAGTCAAAGAACATGTGAAATTTTTAGTGCACAGGTTGCCATTTACTTTATTGTTGAGTGCACTGAGGACAACAAGTTAGTGACCTAGCTTGCCTTTATCTGCTTTTACAATAGAATTGCAAATTAACCTGTGATAATTACTTCTAGTTATGGTGAACCAAAAAATTCTGATGGTTCTTGGACTGTTCTTGGAAGCAAAATTAGGCAAGTGTATAAATTTTAGCATGAAGATATTCTATCACCAGCTTCCAACCTATGTGCACTGATCCATGATGTCAATGGGAGAGATGAGTGCCTTTGAGCGCCTTGCCAGATTTTGGGTTGTTACAGAAATAAAAGTGCTAATGGTGTAGGAGTGAGGATGCACATTTTGATAGGGTCAAGCATATTGTTTTCAAATCATCACTGTTTTGTTGAGATACTCACATTTCAAAATGCTTTTTTGGTTGAGTATTGTTTTAGTAGTTTTGGAGACAAGTCTCTAGTCTAAATTAAATACTTAATGTTGAAGTGTAGAAAAAGTACAGAGGGAAATTTTAAATTCTACATCTGATAGAAAGGATTTTTCCCTTTATTTCTGCTATATATTAAAATTGACTCCACATTTGATAAACATTAGGAGAACTCAGACTTCTTGGACATTTCATTCCATTTGATGATAGAATTAATTCCTTCATTGAAACACAACTTTTATAAGGTGTAGTTAGCATCAGAGTTAAATTCAGAAAGCAAGAGATGTTTTTTAACTATGCCCAAAATCTTTAATGGAACTAAATGAATTAACTAAATGCAACTAGAAAAACTGGTTTATAGAACCGAAGTCACTGAAGTCACTAGAAGTGTTCCCATAGACTCCAGTGGGTCTGTAGGAAAATACTGTAGATTTCAGTGTATTTAATTGAATGAATTAAAACCTTTCTGTTAAACCAAATTAAATAATTCACAAGGCAAATCCTACCCTTCAAAGGGACCTACTGAAAGAGTAGGAGATTTGCCTGAGGTTCACTTCTAACTGATTTTTCAAGGAGCTACTGGAAGCCTCTTCCCTCAAATTGTTAATTCAGTGGATGCACAGCATGAGTCCTCCCATCCCTCCTCGCTCCACTGCCAGAGGTCTGGTATTAGCTGAGGAGGAACCACGAGACAATAGTAGTGACAGGAAATGATAAATGCTTTTTGTCTCCATCCCTCTTTTTGCCTCAAGGGCAAAACTTTTTATTGCAGCCTGGTGGTTTCACCTCTGTTATGTGCTGGCAGCATGCTTGAGAGCAATCTCCGTTGGGAAGGCTTCCTAGTGAGTGTAAATAAGCATACATAGCATGTACGTGAGCAGGTCTGATGAAAATGGAGAGAAGAAAAGACTGTTGGCACCAATATCCATCCACAAACTTACAAAAAGATGAAATGCCAGAGGTAGGAAAATTAGTATAGGCATAAGATTCATGCAAAATTGGCACCTACTAGACCAGCTTATTTCCCTGGTTGAAGGGAATCTGTTTTGGTTAGCAACAAACATAAGAGACAGATTCAACAGTGTGAAATACATTGCCATAATCCCAGTTTAGCTGGCCCGTTTGGTTAAATCTTATCTAACACTGGAAACAGAGTGAAATATTTGGCCCTTAGGCTGTTGATGCAGAGTCACGGCACACCTAGGAGATTGAACAGGACTTTCCTGGCATGAGCCTCCTCAGCTGACAAATCAACCAACCAGTTACTTTATCATTCATTAAACCATTTGCATAGCCCAAGTCCAGCTAGGGAGATTTTATTGGGGAGAGGGAGAAGGGAATCCACCCACATCAAGTCCCAGCTAGTGATGCCTGGTAAGGTGAACCTGGTCTTGGGACAGAAAAGCCCCCTGGTTTCCATGTAGCCTCTTGCTGTGCCCCACTGCCTTCCCTTTCAGCTTTGTTTCTGCTCCACCAAGACCACATCTCTGTCCTCAAAAAGGGCATAGACTGGCTTAGGGTTTACTAAGGGTAGGACCTGTCCCACAGTTTTCTTTTTTTCAAGCAGTCTGTTAAGCTATCTGTGGGGTTTTATACAGCCACACTTTTATGTAGTATCTGCTGTGAACATGGACACTCAGAGGGCTTGGGCTCATGTGTTCTTTCTATTGCAAAATCCCTCCTTTGTTTCTTCAGGCTGCCAGGGCTGTGAACTCTACCTGAGGCCTGAAAGTCAGGCTGTGTTCTTCTAGCCTGTGCATCATCATAGCAACAGAAATGTAGTGAACTCTTCTGTTGGTGATGTGAGAGCCAGAGCGTGATGCAGTCAGTCCTCCCTTAGCTGTCAGTGCTATGTGTCGCTAATAGGAAGGGAAAAAAAGAGTAAAAACTTGTTTCTGTTAGTGAAAGAAGCTGATGTGACTCACAATGCACCCCAGGGACCAACCAATTGAGTAAGAAGCTATCTTTTTCATTCCCTTCCGTTGTGTATATAACCAGTGATGCTTTGGCCTCAAAATGAGTATTGTAATAGTGCTACATATAGTCAAAAGCTTCTTTTAGATATTTTTTTCCAAAAATCTTAGAAGTTGGAAGGCAAATAGAAATTTAGACAAGACATATTCATTTTATTCTCCTGCTTCTTTATTTTACCTACTTTCTTCTTCCAACAAATCTAATTAGAAAGGATATAGTCAGCCTTCCTTCCAGGGGTGAGTGTATCAGGTTTTGATAGAGACCTGCTGCCAAGGGCTGGAACTGAGTTATGTTTCAACTTCAAGATTCCCGTCCACTGGGAACACTGAACTCTTTTAGCTGAAGAAATAAGCCAATAGTCCAAACCCCTTTCTGAAGGGACTTCAGTGAGGTCTAAACTGAGTGCTTAGGCAGCAGCAAGTAGTCTGTAGCTAACACCTCTGTAGCAGTTTTCAGTTACATGAGCCAATCATTCATCCACACTTTCAAGCTGTAGCTACTCAACATCAAACCTGGGGTGACAGCCACCAGCAGATCTAGATAAATCCCACATTTTTGACTTTTGGCACCAATGTCTTTGGAAGAGGTGGATGTGGTAGGTGCACGCTGACTGCTAAAATCAAGTTACATACATCTGAGAGACAGCTGTCAAGTGAAGAGCTCTAGAAAACCTGACCTCCAGCTTGCCTAAGCATCTTCATCCAAAATATGTACTATCTGAGCTCTCATTTTTGCAACCTTTCAAGGCACAATAGCTCTCATGTCTTGCTCCTTCTGCCATCAGACAGCTCTACAGAGCTGAGTCATACAGGACTCATCTGGTGTATTGGTCATGAGTCTGAGTCACATGGAGTGAGATGGCTCATAGCAGCAAGCTGGGCCACAGAGATGGATCACAGCACCAACCTTGGCCATGGAAACAGATCATAGCAGCAACCTGGGCCACAAAGGTGGCTCATAGTGCCAATCCAGGCCACAGAGATGGCTCCTAGCACAACTTAGGCAATGGTATGGCCTCTGACCAGGCTACTGGAGCAGGCAAGCCCATAGTGAGCACATAGCATGTTGCATACCAGCAACAGACCTTCCCCATGGCTTGGTTGCTGCCCCAGACCATTTGTCATACAGTTCTTGAGGGATCACAAATCCATCCAAGAAGCTTTGCCAGACATGGGCTTTCCTGACACGTGGCAGTGCACACCACACTCTCTGAAATGGAAGCCTGCCTCCAGGAAGACATGGCACAGAAGCTATGAGGCTCATGAGGGCTGAATTTGGGCATCTCTGTGACTCTGATGAGGTCCAGGAAGTGCCATGACCCATCTGCCTGTATTGCTCCAGTGAGAAGTCCTGAAGTTGCAAGCTTGACTGGGTCCTAGGCAGACATTTGGCAGCACCAAGGCATGGCCTCAGAAGCTGCTAAGCTTTTCTGGAGATCTGACTGCAGCTTGTGTACACTGAGGGCTTCAGAAGACTAGCCACACTTTAGCTGACTTGGACATATGCTAACATACCTTCAAGCCCCTCTGCTGTGTAAAAGAGACTTTACACAGGGACTGATACAACCAGGTAATGCTCCTAAAGCTCCTCAGGACAGCAGAAGGAGACCCAGGCTTGTCCACACTAGGATGTTTCCATCACAACGGACATGCTGGCATAGCCCTCAGTGGAGGTGCACTGCATGCTGACAGGAGTCCTTCTGCTGGCAGCTCTATTGCTGCTGAATGACATAAACAAAGCTGATACTAAAGCTTGTCTGTCAGCATAGATGCATCCACCCCACTGCTTCAGCCAGTGCTGTGACCAGCAAGAATGAGAAGGGATGGTGGCAAACACCCACTCCTGCAGCAGGCATTGCTGTGCTGGCCCCTGTGCAACTGGGGGTCAGGTCACTGTGTATCTGAATTGCACGGGGCTGGGCTTTGTTTACCCTGAGGCACATTTATATCACTCTGGGAGCATCAAGAGCTTTAAGACAAGGAGTGATTGTGATTTCTACAACTATTTTAATGTCCTTGGCCACTGTGGCAGCATCAGCAAGGATTCAGCTGGGCACATTCCTGAGTCATGACTTTATGTCATGACACTAACAAGTTTGGATCACCTATGTAAAGTTCTCGGATTATAGCCAGTAATGAGATGAGCAAAGTCAAATTCTCATCATCCGTCTCTTCTTATGATAAGGAAAATATCCATTTTCTCAAATAAATTGTGGAGTTTCCCACTAGGAGGAGAGTCTTTGTGTATATGAATATTTCACACAGCTTTAATAGCCATCAACTGTACAAGCTAATCAAACTCACCTTCGTAATGACAATTATTTTTTAAATGCATGAAAATTATAAATCTGCATGATGAATGAGGAATCTTACTGCAAAAGAGACAGAACCTTCAAAACATCATTTTAGATCTCATCCTGCTCCAGCATCTTTATTTCTTGTGCCTTCCACGAGCCTAAGTTCATCAATTTTCCCCCAAACACAGGGTCACTGGGCTGCAAATGGGACCTGGTGCAGCTCCAGCTGGCCTTTTGCCATCTACATCTATGGGAGCAGAAACAGCCCCGTTCATCACCATGTTTGAACTCAAGAGATACAGTATTGTATAATTAGAAAAGATTAACACATCACTCAATCCTAAAGGGTCATATAATCATTTAGGACATGGGAACAGTGTCAGTTCCTGATTTAGAGGCTTCCGCTACAGATATGACATGCTAGCTGTAAAGTAGCAGGGAAAAATTCACAGTGCAATCTATCTTGCTTTCTGAACCAGAACTGCCAGTAGGTACACAATGAAATGTCCACCAGAACACGTAAAATGAATGTCTGCCAGATCACACCAGGGCCCAGTGCTTCAACTGTGTTGTGGTTTCATTTCAGTTATTTGTAACACCACAGCCCAAAGGCCACCCCAGCTGCTGTTACAGCAATACTGAACTAAAGGCAGGAAAGGATTTTTCCCATACCCTACAAGCGAGGTAAGGATTTTTTTTTTTCCTCTCGAAAGACAGTGTGGTCAGAGGAATGTTTAGAAGAGCTATACTTTTCTGGCAGATGTACCCTTTCTCCTTCAGATCTGTTAAATCCATAGTTTTCAGCGTAAAATCAGATGCCTGGGAGTCCACAGATTACTTCTGAGGGTCAAAAGGTAACCAAGAAAAGCAAGGTTTTTATTTGCTGTGCTGGGTCTGCGGATTTCCTTGAAATAATGTGGGTTCACCAGCTGGAAGAGGTTGAAAAGCAGCGTGCTGAGCAGCCTGTTGGAAAGCTAGAAGCTGGAGGGAAGTCACAGAAAAAAAATTCAGATTTTAAAATTTTGTCCCCCCTAAGGAATATCTTCATCTCCAGGCTAAATGTTAGCAGATGCAACTCTCCAGGATGTTCTTTTGCCATGAAATAGGCAAACAGAAATTTTCCTCATTCCTTATATCCAGACCATAGAAACTGATGGTGAATCATAAACAAAGTGGGTGGCAAAGGAAAGGAGACAGAAAGAGTGAAGAAGGAAATGTAACAGTCTGCACTGGAACTGTTGTCCGTGAGTAATAAGGACAGTTAGGGAGAAAAAAAAATGTTTATCCCTTGCAATTACTAAGTGTACCTTTCATCTTGATCACAAAACTTTGGTAATGAGATTATGCCATTTGACTGTGAAAAACATCATTTTAGCTCTACGGTATCGTCTCCCCAAGGATTTGTGCAAGCATTACCTCAAACATCAAACATGCATATTTTAATGAACTGTATTAGTCTGCCTTCTATTAAACTACAGTTCAAAACACCAGCATTAATGAGTTCTCCCCGTTTCCGATAAAGTAAAAATAGCTAGGAAAAAAAAATTTACTTTTTGCTGACAGGGAGGTTGAAATGACTTGTATTTAACAAGTCAAATAAAGTTAGTCTTATTTTAACATTCATTTTTACTGTACAGCTTAGGGGATGAAGCTCAGTGCTGCCATCAGTGAAGCCTTCCTGACTTTCCCCCATAGGGACCGGCCACTTTGCTGTGCTGTGGTGTCTTGTGTGTGCAGGTCAGACTCTGCCCTGTCACAGCACCCTGCAAAGTGTAGGTGGGTTTCAGTGCAGTTACTTTGGATGTGCACCAAGGTGTAAACGAGAACACTCAAGCACTGGAAGGAGCAAGTAGCAACAGTTCAAGGTGTATTTGCTGGGGTGCAAGGGCAAGGGACATCAATCTGGCAGATCCGCCAGCTTCACCCCGTGCAATGCTCACTGTATCGAGCAAGCGCCAAACTACTCCTCCGTCCTTACAAACAGGCTGCCACAAATGCAGGATGGCTCTTGCTGTCTGCTCTGACTGCTCACAGCAGCTTCCTTCACCCCATCCAAACTAGGATGCAGTCCCATGGGGAAGCTGAGGCATCTCATTTTTGGCAAAGAACTTCATTCCCATGAAAATAAGAGCAGCTTTTACACCACCGTTTAATAACACGGCAACATTCTCATGCATTAGACTCATTTCCTCGCTGCCATCACTTGAGAAATAAATACTGCCGTAAAGCAAGCTTCTGGAAACTGAAGCAGTTTCTCAAGACTGCCTTCTCCTCTGAGACAATGGTTCAAAAAATACTCAAACATACTTTTGCCTGCACTGTTCAGTGGCATTGGAGACCTTGTATCCTTCTGCAATAGTAGGCTAGAAAAAAACTAGACAACGTCAACCAGTTTATCTAGAGAGGAAAGATTTCTGAAAAGCAACTTCAGTTTATGTGAGCATGACTGCAGCTGCACACACATTTGGCTTAGCCTTGGCTGGGTGTGAAAAGGTGAGTTATACAACAGCATAGCTGTAGGACAGAATGCAGGGGGTGTGTGTGCAAAAGTTTTGTCCTGGTCAAAGCCCATAGCCAGAAGTGGCAAGAGCTCACACAGATAAAGATGAATCAAATTGCAAAAGTCTAACCTGGGCTTAAAAGACTGTGTGTGCTGCCTGAGATCAGAGCTGAAGTTTGAAAACAGCCTGGGTAATAACAAGCTGAGGTGGTTATGTACTCCATGCCAGCTGCCCAGGTCTAAATTTCTTCTCTACCTGTTTCAGGAGGGAATGGTTTGAGACCAAACTCTGGATGCTCATTGCTGGTTGCTTAAAGGCCAGGCCTGTACTGACATAGCTGAGCTCATGCCTATCTGTCTGTACACGACCCTGATGGGGGCATCCACCTCATCTGCCTTCAGCTCTTTGGAACAGGGTGAGCCATGGCATCATCCCCCCCCCCGCCTCCACCACCACCACATATCACCCCACCTCTCCTGGGCACCTCCCAGGGGACAGTCATTCATTCCCTGGACGTCGCTGTCTCTTCATTGACTGCTGAGGTAATGGGGATTATAAACATAAGTGAGAAGCATCATTTTTAGATAAATACAGTCTAGTGAGGCAGCTGGGAACTGGAGTCATTAGTAGGCAAAATTCTTCCTCCAGGTCTTTTATATCATATTCCCTGAAATGCAGGAAATGCCACAAGAGACCTTCACTTGTGGAGATGGAAAAGCACGTGTTCAGGTTCCTACAGCACCAGACCTTTCTGTCACTATTACAGTGCATTACCAATTTTCAGTGATTTTTATATGTATGGCATATAAAATTAACAAACATAATTTATTACCCTCTCACACTGTAGCTGAATGTTTTACACAGAGGACCTATTCATCACTCTAACTAGTGCAAACAAACAGGGTTCCACAGTGTTGATTGATGGGTATATCAGGTTTCTTTACTGCTGCTGCTGCTCATACTGGTCTTGAGTTAATAACTCAGAGTTTACTTTGCACATTGTTGTCTCTTTTTTTAAAGCGTATTTGGAACACCTAAAGCCTGATTCTTATTAATACTAAATCCCTGTTACAACAAAGTGGCCTGAATATGTAAATTAAATTTTTCTTCAATTACAGCATCTTTTCTCTGGTCATAATGGTATAAAGGGGATCTCAACCTGAATAAAAATCAGACACAAATTTTTTGCTTAGAAACTTGCAATAGCAGGGAGGAGTAAAGAAGTTTCATTGTCACTAGTTCCACAGGTCACCATAGTCATTGGCAGAAGTCTTTTCAACATAAGGTAAAAAGCAGGCATTAGTGTTATTTTGGCTTTACATACTCTGCTTGAAAGGGATCTTGCAATAATTAGTTTAGAAATCTAGTTTCCCTCTTTTTTTTAATTTTTTTTTTTCCAAGAAACTTTTTGAAACAGGCAAAGCTAGCACCTTGACACTATTGCTTTTGGCTTCTCCATGAAATGTCATTCCAGTTTGGATCAGGTATAAATGGCTGAAAATCACTATTTCCCTTCCATTGCTTGTGTTACTGAGGACATTTCTGCCACCCTGTGAAAGCGATCAAAACTTGCCCTGAAGGCAGCAACAGGAGAAGCACTTACACCAGTAGAAACTGCTGGAGGGTGCTAAGATCTCCTAGAGCTGCTGTCTTTAAAAAAAGCCTTTCCAAGAGACATGGCTCACAATCCCATCACTGCTCTTACAGCTAGGAAGCAAACAATTGATCCACTTCTGCAAGTCCCAGGGCTGCTGGACCAAAATGGGACAGGTCAATTGGAGACCAGTGAGCTGGCAAAAATATTGTCACAGTGAGGGGCTGGTAGATTAGATGATCCCAAGCTTCACTGGGGAAAACATGACTAAGACTAAACTAGGCACTGTTTCTGGCATTCTTTGTGTTAATAACCTTTTCTGATATGATCATCAGCATTATTTCTGTGGCTCCAGACAGAACAGTGGTCAACTTCAGAGTGACCAAGAGATGTTCAGAGATGGACTATAGGAAGAGAGACACTATATACTGGGATTGCATCCAATATATCTTCCAGCTTCTGCCATTTAAGCATTTTGAGTTCAGCTTTGCATGTACATCATACTGTCTGGCTGCCCTTTGCAAATATTTGTTTTCATTTTGTCCAACTACAGTTCTGAATCCATGCTTGCTTTTGATACCAACAATGTTGTGCAGCAGAGATGCTTACAGGAAGTGCTCCCTTGTGTTAGGTATAAGATGTCAGATAACTTCAGTAGCTGCCTACAGTTTTCCTGCTAGAGAAACAGTGATTAATTCTTCCCTATTTGCATTCCCCCATGTCACTCATGATCTCTATCTAGATCTCCTTTCTCATACTTTCCTGAAAAGGAAGCCGTTTCTTCCCTTCCATATGTTGCTCAAGATGGACGCACAAATTGCAGGTGGTGTTTGAGGTGGAAACACCTAGTGCTACAGTGGCTTTATCTCATATGTATATATACATAAAATCATAGAATCATAGAATGGTAGGGGTTGGAAGAGACCTCTGGAGATCATCGAGTCCAACCCCCCTGCCAGAGCAGGATCACCTAGGTCAGGCTACACAGGAACAGATCCAGGCGGGTCTTGAAAGTATCTAGAGAAGGAGACTCCACAACCCCTCTGGCTTGTTCCAGTGCTCTGTCACTCTCACAGTGAAGAAGTTTTTCCTCATGTTGAGGTGGAACTTCCATTCACCTTGCTACCATTGCCTCTTATTCTATCACAGGGCACAACTGAAAAGAGACTGGCCCCTTCTACTTGGAACCTACCCTTCAGATATTTGTAAACATTAATATGATCCCCTCTCAGTCTTCTCTTCTCCAGGCTAAACAGCCCCAGGTCTTCCAGCCTTTCCTCATAAGAGAGGAGTTCCAGTCCCTTCATCACCTTCGTAGTTCTGTGACTCTAGTATTTTCCTGTTCCTCTTGAATGCATGTGTCTGCTCCACTCTTCCACCACAGTGACACTTTGCCCTTTTGAGCAAGCTTGGTAAGGGTATTTCAGGTGAGTGCAGACTTTGTTTCCTTCTCATTCACCACAGGACTTGCCCTGCGTTTCTCATAGGACCTCAGCAACACACTGAACTGATGGACTAGAAGGGAGACCTGAATGTGAATAAGGAACAAACCCTTGATTTTCACGATCTCTGAGAGCATTGTTTTGAAACAGAAAATATTCAAATGTACCTTTTTTTAAAAAAACCCTGTTGTTTATGTAACATAGCAATTATGAACAATATCTTGATTACCATTTCAGTAAGGACACAGCTACCCTCTGCATCATCATACATGAAAGTGTATTTGCTTTCTGTGTAAAAGGACATATACAAACTACAAATTCAGAAGCCTTGGTGAGAAATCAATTTCTACTGTTCTACATTTGGAAGTGTAGCTCGTACCTATTTGGCACTCTGTGAAGTGTTAAGATGCTGCTCTAGTGTACATGAGCTCATTTTGATCACAGATGAGTATCACCACATACAGCCTCCCTCAGCATGGAATGTAAGCCTTTAAATTTTTAAACTGGTTTAAGCGATATACGTTTAAAAATTAATGAAATTAAATTCTGACCACTTTGGTTGCTGAAGCCACTAAATCTTTAAAAGGAACTTTCCTGAAAATAATCATTGACATTTGTAAGTATCTTTGCCTATCTGAATTTTGATGGGGGAGTGCTTGGCCAAAAAAAATTTAATTTCAAAAATTTATTAAAACTGCAAAGTTTATGCTAATTCTGAATCCAACCCTATTTTGGAGACTACATTTAAAGCCGTACTTACTCATCTAAATAGATGGCCTGTTTTGACAAGCACTGGTCTACTTCATCTCTCCTTGACTCAGTCACTTTGTACCAAGACACCTATTTAGATGCACCACATGTATTTCTAATGCTTTAACTTCACCAGCTGTATGAGAAAAAAATGTCGATCTCACCATCTCATTTTTTAACTTTTACAGAACAGTTAACAGTTACTCACTTCACAAAAGCTTTCTGGAAAAATTAGTGTGTAGAAACCAATTAGCATATATTACATAACTTCATTACTTCTGCTATTGCTACTATCTCAGTGTTCCTACTGATATTTGTGCATGAATTTAATTTGGTTTAGTTTTTGCTTGTAGCATTTATGTGACTAAAATGACACAAAATCTGGGCATTCTACAGCTTTTTTGTTCACAAACATTTATAGCATAATTCCAGCTCCTGCATTGTTTTGTTGCCACAAAAAGACCAGAGATGTAAGAAAAAATTGGAAACAGCACAATAAAGACTATCTTGAATATTTACCCTTGGGGACCCAAAAGACCAAGAGGCAGTTTGAGAACATGGTTCAAGAGGATATGGGGCAGCAGCCATTTCCTTGCCTCTTGCCCTGAGACATACTATGTTGTCCAGATCCATAGGGTCAAATGCAAATATCAAGACAAAGTTATCTAATTAGCAGCCTTGTAATTGCCTCTGGGTTTTGTACATTGTTTCTGTCAGGCTTGGTTTTGTATAGTAGTCTCCTCTGTTTGAAAGACTATAATGAAGGTGATTAAAATGATTCATTAACATTGTGCCCATTTGAGCAAACATTCCAAACATTTCTATATTCCCTGGTATCAGGCGCAGTGATCTTCACACAAATGTCCAAAGGTCTTTCAGCCTTTCTAATTTTTTCCACAGCTTGACTTTAATTAATGATTCATGTGCAAATTTATATACAATTACTGTACTAACTGACTAACTTTCAATTTGCTTTGGATTCTTTGGGAGAAAGAGAGGGAAAATAACCTCAGAACTCATAACAACAGTAGACCACATATTTAAATGAGTGCTACAATTAAATGCCTGTAAGTCTATGCAGTTTCCCTAGCTATGCTGTCTATTACACTTTGCTTAGTAGTGGTCTACACAAATCTCCACTTGGTTCCTTCAAAGAAAGGGCCACAGGACTATTTTGTATTTTGTTATGAAAGCAGAGGAGTAGAAAGAGATCTAACTTTTTAAGCTGAGTGTCTTGCTATCATATATCACCTAATATTTATTCTAAATTTTATCTTAAAAGCTGTTAAGTTTTTGGCCACCAGCACTCTGCTTGGGAAAGCCAAATAATTTCTCCAATTGCTGGGATTGTGCTGCTGATTTTCTGCCTAAATCTACTTATGTCCAATTTCAAAGGTGATTACTAGGTTCATTGGTTGGAAAAATTGTCAGAAGAAAACCAGAAGGGGTGGATATGTTTAAGCTATATGGTTTCTGGACCGACATTCTCTAGATCTGCATAAATAATTTGGCTATGGACACATGAGTCCTACTCTGCAGCTCTAAAAAGCTCAGGCTTAATAGGGAGATGAATTATTGTATCTCTATAAACCAAATTTCATTAGTATTTTCAGGTGGCCAGTCCAATGCTCCTGAAAGCATTGTGGGAAGATTAAAAATGTGAAGCCTTTTTTTTTTTTTTTTTTTTTTTTTTTAAATGCAGTTTATATATGGCTATGGAAAACTCTTCTGAAGAACTGCTCCAGTGCTTCCCAGGGCCCTGGAGCTTGGCCCACAGAGAAGCATTGCTTCTGGAAAAGGCCACCCTTCATAGCACTTTGAAATGAAACAAGATTTTCACAACACAACTGTACTTAGACCATGCGGAAGATTTCATGTTTAACAAACAGACCTGTAATTTGTGGATTGAGAGTTATTTACTTCTTTTAAAAATAAAACTCAGCAGTGAAAATACTACATGGGGAGGACAAGAAGCCAAAATCAAGGACAGTGGCACATTTGGGTCTCCTGCATCAGTGTGATGGATGCTACTGCTTATATGCTGTGTTCAGCAGCCCACGAGGCTGTGAGATATTTCTCCATAGTGTTTCAGCTCCCCAGAGTTGGGTGCTGAAGGGGAACCAGGGCTGAGAAGGGACAGTCACTGGGATGGAAGCACAATAGGAGGGCTACAGGAGTAAAAATGATAGGGCTGAGAGGAGAACAGTATCTTCCTTGTGCCATAAGGAACATAAGACTTTGAAACCTCCTTATGCCATAAGACTAGCATTGCACAACAGGCCAAAATAGTAGAGGAATTTGTTTTTCAAGTACCTTTAGCTTTTTTTTAAGAAACACTAGCCAAGGGCAAAAAACCCCAAACACAGTCTGTATGCTGTTGATAGGAGTATGTTAGTGAAACAAGTGAGCTGGTCACACAACATCTTGTTTGACAGAAAGCAAACAAAGTGGAGAAGGTCATGTAAAGTACAACAGCTATGACTGGAAATGAGACACCCAGATTGTTTTGCATTTGCTCTGGTTCAGTGGATGTAGCAGACAAACAGTTAATGCAGCCATTACAGAACAAACACAACAATCAAAAACCAACAGGAAAAGGTCATCACTTGCCATAGTGTGGAACTACAGCACTGAATGTCCTCCCTGCTGGGAAGTGGCAACACCAGATAAAAGCGAGAGGAAAAAAGAAGTATTTTGGAAAAAACTCTCCCAGCCCCAAACCTGCTTCTTCCTGATGGAAATTTCTGAAGTTCAGTTATTACTGTTTAGCCAGGATTGTTCACAGGAAAAACAGAGGATGATGGAACTGAAGAAAGGCCCAATTCTCAGTTTGTGAAAAGCTCATAAGACTCACTTTAGAGTTTGTGGATCCCATGCATAACAAAGCCCATGGACTCTGCTATATAGGGAGAAAACACTGGAGAGTGAGGCAGGTTCATACTTGGCATGCTGCAGAAAGGGTTAAAAGTGGTCAGTTCATCACCCTTCTGTACGGTGCCTTGGAAGTTTTCACAACACCAGATGTGCGAAAAAAAAAAAAAGAGAAGAAAGCAGGCAAAGCGAACACTAGTAGACATCCTGGTGCCCTGGAAGCAGTTAAATTAACACCCAGCAGGGACAAATTTGCAGCTTTGGGAACAAGCTTAGAGTTAGTCTGTTTTCATTCCTGGAGTGAATTTGCAAGTGTATGACAGTGAAGTATAGCCTGGGAAGGAGCAGGCAGTTTTGGATTAAGGATGGATAGCCAGAACTCACTCCTACCCTTTCTCCTCCCACTCTGCATTTAAGTCTGTGAAGCTCCCAATACTTTTGCTAATCCCTATGTCTTCCCATGTCTTTTACCAGTTCCAGTAGGAGAAAAAAAGCACACATTCTTTACTTTCTTTTTTTTTTTTTTTTTTTTCCATTCTAGCTGAAACCAGTCAAGACTGGAGTCACCCCAGCAAAGCCTGCTTTAGCTGGGATTGCAGTTTACAGTCATTTGGAGAAATCTAGTTCTGCAATGGATAAAGTTGGATGCTTTTCTAACCAGAACCAAAGCACTAAATCCTTTAGTTATTCATCACTCTCTTGGAGCCAGGCTGAGGCCCAGCTTGCAACCACTGCAAATTATAGAAAGGACTAGAAGAAGAAAAGACTATGAGAGTACATCTAACCCATCTTCACAGAATTACAGAAGGCCCTCAGAGTCTCTCTCTCTCCCTCTTACAGGTTATGGAACAAATTGGCTTCACAGAAATACCAACTTTCTTCACTTTTACACCTCGGTCATTGCAAGTATTTTGGTATCAGTCAATTATGGGTAACTTTTCAATCAAGGTGGACTGCACAGCTTCTTCTGAAGGCCTGAGAGGACCATTCAACCTCCATCATTCCTCCTCACGTGCATTTTTTGCAAGGCAGGAAGAAACTTTGAGCCCTGGAACAGTCTTCCTGGAGAGGTGGCTGATGTTCCAAACCTGTTTAAGAGGCATTTGGACAATGCCCTTAAGAAAATGCTTTAGCTTTTGGTCATCCCTGAATTGGTCAGGCAGTTGGACTAGATGATTGTTGTAGGTGCCTTCCAATTGAAGTAATTCTATTCTATTCTATTCTATTCTATTCTATTCTATTCTATTCTATTCTATTCTATTCTATACATGTTGGGTTATTCAATGACTACACTTGCATCTGGGGATGATAAAAGAAATGTAGGATCCCCTGAAGGAAGAACATCAGAGAACAGGATGTATAATTTTTTTTTTTCCAGTGGGACAAATTTTCTGCATATTCTGTCTCCCTGACTGATGGAGACTGTCAGGATGAATAGCACAGCCTGAAATACATAGCATATCCTTTGAGTTGACAATTACAAGGGCTCAGAGCAAGGCAGGTCTTGAAAGTTGTTTTTCTTACCCTGTCCTGAAGTGTGCTGCAGATGCTTTGAGAACTACTGGACAACAAGCCCTTTCACTCATTCCTGGCATAGGGTACAGAAACACTTTTTAAGAGTCACCAGTCTTACACTCTCCTCTTTGCAAAGACCATAGATGCTTGTCCCTTGTGCATCTTTTTTTTGTGTGTCCCATTTCCTCCCACACAATTTCCCAGGCCTGCATCCCCTGTCCTCATCTGCTTGCAACCAGCCTCAGTCTCAGCTTCCTCCTCCTGAGCTCCAAATCCTTCTAATTCATTCCTCCTCACCCAAACCCAATCTGCACTCTGTATTACTGCCTTCCAGGCTTCTTCCTACCTCAGACCCTAACCCTTCATGCACTTTACTCCTTCTCCAGCTCCTTTCCCAGTCTTTGTCCACCCCATCACATTTGTCCTACTCTGGATCCAGTCCCACCTGGCTGTGTGTTTCCCTTGCACTAAACTTTCTGTCCCCTGACTTTCTCCTTCCCTCAGTTCCTCTCCTTCCACAACCCAGACTCCCTCTTGCAGTTAGTCGTCCACCTTCCACTCCCTCTCTGGCCACTTCCTTAGCTGAGGATCCCCAGCACCAGCCGTTTGAGTTGAGGTTAACAACTTGCTTCTGCTGGCAGAAGTGATCCCATCTCTGCTTCTTGCCTCCAGCTGTGTGCTCCTGCCACTTCCTTTGTGCCGTTGTTGGCTTTGTCTGACTTCACAAGCTGGAGAAAGTCACTAGAAGAGGAGAAAACCAACACAGAGAGAAAAAGGATAGTTTTGTGCCAGTTTTGTGAGAGCTCAGAGAAGCCAGAGCTGGTGCCAGAGGAAGAAGTGGGCATATAGCTGGGGTGAATGAGAACTCCTTGCCCCTTTCTGAAACTCCTAGCCTTTGGATCACCTGTGAAACCTCACATAAGCATCCAAAGCCCCTTGCCTTCCCCTTCCTGTGACATATTTGCATTTAATTCAATAGACTGTAGTTTCAGTCTTGCAAGCAGAGCAGCACAGCTGGGCTCATGGACACTGAGAGTCTTCTGCAGTGAGGTTATGTCACACGTGTTTGGCTTAGGTACTCTGAGATGCACCTTCCTTTGTTACATAGGAAGCTTAAGGGGTTAACACTAACTAGAGATAACTGGTATGATGGAGAGGAATAAATATCCCTCCTTTATCTGATTTCTGCATTTTCTACTGATTCACAACATGATGTGGAGCTCAGATAAATCCTTGCTGCTTCCCATGAAATTAGAGAATCGTTCACCTTTCATGTTTTCACAGATAGGTCAAGCCTAAGTATTACTATTAAAAGACTCTATGAAAGGCACCTGGCTTTCCAGATTTCCAGATAGACCAACTTCTTCCAGCACTCAGCCCCTTTCCAAATTCCACCTGGGGACTGACAAAACAGAGCCTTGCCAGAGGAGACAGGGAAGTGAGGACCATTTTTTAAGAAATTACACAAACTCAATGCGGTTGGACTTTTCAGCATGGTGTGAGGCTGCCCTCAAGATCCCACTTCTACCTATCCACAGGGTGGCAAGCAGAACCTCAGGCATAGCCAGGGCACCCATGCACAGGTGTCTCAAAGGCCCCTTGGAGAGTTGGCAAGCCACCGAGTGAACATTGATGGGCTGTTTACCATTAATCTATAGGTACAAAGAGCAAAACCAACATCAAATACTACTGTAACTGTTCCAGAGGTCTCCTCTGGGGGACTGTGCAGGCTGTGAAGGCTCGGAGCTGTGGATGCTAGGTCTATAGAGAAGACTCTTAGACCAAGGGGCAAGGGGCAGTCAGGTCAAGATGAATAGATAAGGGTTGATAGGTTCAGGCATTACCCTGAGACAAGAGGATAGTGTCTCTGAGACTGACACTGCATCTGGTTCAACTCCAGACTCTGTCAGAGGATTCCTCTGCAGTGGTAAATGTGTCCTCATCCAATAGCTCCAGTGGATTGATTGCAATGGCTTTGAATGATATCTTCCTTCTTTCTTTCCCAAAATATATAACATATGTAATAAAATCTACAATAACATTTCCCTCTTCTCAAGGTTTGGTTGGCTTGCTTATTTAGATTATAAATTCTTCAGGGCAAAAGCTGTCTCTTATACTGTGTGTATACGTTACCAGAAACAGGCATGAAGCAAATGAAGCAGGCAGATGGTTCTGGAATAGGTCTGTTGGAGCATCTGGCTGATTTTCTGGATCAGCATCACATATGAATGGTAAATTCACCCGTGAAAACTCACATTAAAGGAACATTACTAGGTCTGTTGCTGTCTTAATCACAGTCATCTGTGGCCTGGGGCAGGTCTCCACCATAAAAACACAAGCAGTAAAAGTGAATGAGTGGAGGAATAAATATTTGCCATTAAAATATTCCTTCATTTTGAACCCCTAGAGAAACAAATTACTGGGAGGTGCTCTTGAAGACTTTGAGGAATTAAAATAATAGGAAGACTCTAGAGAGAGAAATGGGAGCTGGGGCTTGTTAATTTTTTTTTTTTGTTCCTTGACTTCTTGAGGTATTAATAAATTGCCTACAAACAAGCAAAAACTTACAGGAAAGGGGTTTTCACCATGCCAGCTCCAAATGGCTGTGGAATTATATTGTTTTTCCAGGCTGCCTTTCCAAAATCCCTACAGGAAGTTGACTCAGGGCTTGACTCTGGCCTCAGATGCACACACAGCAACAGCAGAAATCTGCACTTCAACCAGGTAAGAAGCCCTTATGGATATCCCAGCTTTACTGATGACATCACAGGTCAAGACAGACTAACTTGCTTAGTAGCAGAGAACCAGACCTGAAACATCCCTGGCCCCTTTCCTCCTGGTCAGCATTGTATCTTCACAGTTCCCTGTCCCAGCCTTGCAGGCACCATTATCTTCTCTTATGGACAGAGCAGGTACTTTTGGCTGTACCTCTGCTTCCCTACCCTAGCCCATGTCTTCCAGGTGGCAGTGGAGTAAAATCAGAGGACTGGAGTTGCTAGACCCTTTGCTGTGCCTCTTGTCTTCACCAGCATTTTTTTTTTTTTTTTTTTTCCCCACAGCCAAGACAACTGACTGCCCATGAAGTGCCTCCTGGATCACTGCAGTCCTCAAATCAGCATCTCTAGATATGCAGGTGGGTAAAAGCTGATATCCTTCATAGAATCATAGAATCATTATAGTTGGAAAGGACCTCTAGGATCATCAAGTCCAACCTTCATCTTAACATCTCTCTATCCACTAGACCATAGCCTCAAGTGTTACCTCTATTAGTTTTTTAAACACCTCCAGGGATGGTGGCTTCACCACCTCCCTGCGCAGCCTGTCCCAGTGCCTAACCACTCTCTCAGTGAAGAATTTCTTCCTAATATCCAATCTAAACCTCTTCTGATGCAACTTGAGGCCATTTCCTCTCTTTTTATCATTAGTAATCTGGGAGAAGAGACCAACACCAGCCTCGCTACAACCTCCTTTTAGGTAGTTGTAGAGAGCA
>JANIJG010006341.1:97989-110861 GCA_024611175.1 Megaceryle torquata | reverse complement strand
TAAAGGGTGGAGATTCTCCCTGGTTCTTTTTTTGTTGTTTATATATTTGTAAAAACACTTTTTATTATCTCTTGCAGTGGTGGCCAGGCTGAGTTCTAGCTGAGCTTTTACCCCTCTAATGTTCTTTATACATGACTTAACTAAATCTCTATACTCTTCTTGAGTAGCCTGCCCCATCTTCCAAAGGTGGTAGACTCTCCTCTTTCTTCTAAGTCCCAGCAAAAGCTCCCTGTTCATCCAGACCAGTCGTTTTCCCCACCAGTTTGTCTTATGACACACTTCAAAGTCCTTCTGCAAAACTCATCTTTTCTTTGATTCTTACAAAAGCCAGATCAACACTGTCCCTTTGAGAAAGGTGCCATTTTTAATCTGAGATCTTCACAGAATGGCATTTACCCTATCAGTGGACATTCCAGGCGCTTTCACAATGCTAATACATAATAAATAAGATTTCAAGTGTGCTGACATTAGCAAATAACTCATCCAGACAAATGCCATGATGGTTTTTATAGATATATTCATGGAAGTACCTTCAAAAAGCAGTTCACATGAGACAACAGGGACTATCTCAGCTACCTCCCAAATCCTCAAAACCAGAAGCATTTGACCTAAGTGGCTAATACTCTAACAGTGTAAATACTTTATGCAAAGAATACTAGAAATCTTATGGCACTGGCAATGTCTCTCAGCCTTTGAATTACAATGTCCTGAGGGACTGGCTGCCGACAGTGTGATTGTCTATATATGTCATTCAGCAAACTGATCATGAATGAAATAAGGGTCTACCAAGACAACTGTCCACCATGACAATATAGGAACTTCTGACATTTTCTGTCTGGTTTTGTGTTCATAAATCAACTATGACCCTGCAGTTGATGGTGGTTACTGGGACATACTCAAGTTTTTATCCAGAATATTTAATTCAGAAGCCCTTGCACAAAGGAATGTGACCAAAATGGAGCTATCAAGAAAAGCTGTCATCCAAATATTATTTTTATAGCAAGCACTGAAAGAAAGGTCACATTGTTATTTTCTTACACTATGGAACAGTTTCTATTACTGAAGATTCCAAAAGCCTGGAATCGTTGTTATTTATGAGCTAAGTCATATTTAAGTCCTGATTTGTACCAATTACCACAAGCCACTCTAGATTTTCTCTCTTCATTTTACAAATATTTGCAAAATAATTCCTTCACACTTGAAAACAGAGAGTTTGCCTCACCAAAATGGGCTCTTTTCTTCTGTAGTGGTAAACACAAAGGTCTAGGAAAATATCAGTTTGATATGAATTGCCCAAAGAAGCCACTTATTTTTTGACAAATTTCAGAGGCTAAATCAGAGGTGTAAGTTACTGCTCAGCAGTGAATGACAATGAGAGTTTTTATATCCGCACTTTCAAAAAAGCCATTCAGTCTCTAGCTCCTGGTGTTTCTTCCTCACGTAGCACTCTAACAATCTGACAGTTTAACATACACTTCTTATTAAATCCATATGGTGCCCTTGCTTTAAAAAAAAAAAAAAAAGATAGAAGGCCATATTCTGCTGCTTATTGTGCTGCCATAAGTCTGATTATGCTCTCCTGAAAATAAATTAAATTACCCTGGGTTTACACTGGAGAAAATGAGAGGAGAATCTGTCTCAGCATCTCTGCAGTGCCGTACGGTTAGTTGAAATACCATCTCAACCTGGAGATATTTAAGAGTAATGCATAGATATCAGTTAAGCACTGATTTTCTGGGCATTTGAAAGGCTGGTGTAATGGAGAGGATCTGCAAAGGTGGGTCACCTTGGCACCTGGAGCTCCTCTGAGTGCAATCTCCTCGCTGGTGACACATCCCTTGGTGCAGTACTGCACCGTGGCCTTTCTCCAGCCACATGCAACCAGGCTGTGTCCCTGGGTCATGGAGCACCTGATACATGCTGCAAAATACAAAGGCTTTCTGTGGGAGAGCATGAGGTAAGAGGCACATATGGGGCACTCATGCTTGCAGCAGGTATTGGAGAAGAGACTGCTCATTATTCAGTAGGAAGGGAGATTGGTTGGATTTAAAAGGAGCCTGTTAAGACCTGGTGAAGAAAATTATCTAAGGCATGCCCCAATTAGGGCAAGTAAGGGCAAAAAATTCTCCAAACTGCAACTAATCACACCACATTCCTGGGTTCTTGAAAGGAAAAAAAAAAAAAAAAGATAAAAGAAAAAAAGGTGTAGATGATCCTATTCTTAAAGTGATTATAAAGGAGCAAGGACTAATAAGGCCCTGAGCTCTCCACAAAGAAAACACTGTTATGGGTTTTAACTACAGAGACAACATTGATGCTTCCAGAGCCTTAAAAATAAGGACCACTGGTTGTTCATGTAAAGGGTGTGATGGAGCTCTCATGATCCTTTGTATTATCCTTACCCCCAAAGCCAAGACAAAATGGGGCCCATGCCCACATGTAGCAGATAGAGTGGTCTTGCTCCATTAGGTTCCTGTTCTCATGAGCTTAGTCTTCTTTTCTCCCCTCCCTTAAGTGAATGAAGTTGAATAAAAAAAAAATTTGGAGAAAAAGTCAGCTTGGAACCTTTGGGTTTAATTTGGCTTTAGGTCAAAACCAGAAGGGGATGAATAATATTTTATGTAGTAGATACAGGCTTTTTCTTTTCTTTTCTTTTCTTTTTTTTAATTTATTTTTTTTTATTTCTTCACAGAAGACTAATGGATCTTCTTTGTGGAATTTTTTAGACTATTTAAAACCACCAAATATTTTGTTCAAAACCCTCTCTTACTCAAGAAGCATCTTTCACTGACTGGACTACATTTCTTCACAAGGGGAAAGTTATACTTCAGACTTCTACCCAAGCCCAGTTACAGATTTTCCCCACATCAGCCCAGGTCCTGTGTAAGTACTGTAAACCTGATTAAACCTGTGCAGAATTTGGAGCTTCTAATTATTCCCTATCAAAGAGAATGTTGCATTTCTTAGATTTTTTTCATGACTGTGCATATGTTGCATCCTGACAGACAATGGAAAGGTGAATCCCACAGCAATGGAGAATAAAACAGAGAAGAAAACAAACCCTTCATTCAGATCAATCTTCCAGGAAACCAAGATGATTTCCATCACTTTTATGACTTTTCCCTAGAGGCAAAAGACATCTAATTAGCAAATCCCACTACAAGTTTGCTCCCATTTGACACAAAGTGAATGTGACAAGCAGAGAAATTATAAGCTTTACATTGCCAGTTAGCTAGCTTGGTCTGATAAAACCAAGTTCAAATGTCTTTTAGGGATCTTAAAGCTTGGGAGTAAAAATCCAGATGATGAGCTGGTTCAGCTAAAAATGTGAATTTATAGTGTTGCACTCAGTGTTATCTGATAGCAATGTCACAGCAGCCCTTTATGAACGTGCACTCACATTTCCAGCTACAAAGCATTCCAGACAGTTCTGAGATGGTCCTCACAATCTGAAATTATAATGCTACGAGGAGCAGTTGGATGATACCAAGCAGAATCAAACCTTGATTCCTCATGGAGAAATAGGGCATGAGTAAAATAAATATTAATAATGAAGTTAATTAGTAAATGTTAGTAATTAATCATGCATCACTGTTAATGATGTGTAGGAATCCTCAGAGGTGGGAGATGATCCTCCAGGAAAGAAGACTGTGCAGCCTAAATGAGGTGATGTCCCCGTTGCTAAAATCAGTGGGAGCTGACCCACAAGGTTGCTTTGATTTGTGTTGCCCTTTTTGAAAGATTATACTAGCAGTGTCGCTTCCCACTCTGATTTAATATTCAGACTGGACTTATGGGGCAAGCAGGCCCTGACAAAGGGGTTGGTGGACTCTTGCAGCTGTGCAGGCAGGTGCAAAAGGAGTCTACAGAACTCATAAATGCTGCCAGGTGAACAGGTATGTTCAAACCTTTCCAATTTCAAAACCTGCTATTTATGGGTCAATTTTATTTCTAAGTATTATTCCAGCAGCCACAGAATACTCTACTGAGAGAAACCTACCTGATTTTCTGAACTTCAGCAAAAGCTGAACAGCTGCTAAGTATCTCTAAAAAAATCCTGTTATCTCTCTAGAGCACATTAAAGAATCAGTATTCTTGATGCAAAAGCCCCATAATCTGTGTCTACAAAGCTTCTTGGCTGTGATGTGTGCCAGGTAGCCATGCCCTGCAGACATAACTGTGAAAAGTGTTCAGATGACAAGAAACTTTGGAAAGCTACTTGCAGAAGTCTGTGATGATAGGCAAAACTTCCTCATTGTAATATCTAAGTTTGGCACTCAGCAAAGCCTAAAGGTCTTGTGGCTGCACAGGTGAGAGATCCCACTACATTCATGATAAAACTTGCAAGTATTACTACGGCCAGGTTGCCAAGTGCCATCTTGTTGGCTTGCTTCCCTGAGCAGCAACCCAAGAGGACACAGAGTAGGGAGCTAAATTTTGCCTTGGAGTTGCTCTCGGTGTTTTTATTCCTTTTCAGAATGTGATCTTGTATATTTTTTGCAGAAAAATAGTAGAGTTTGCAAAAGTCCTGCCTGTCTTCCCTGTGCTGACACACTGTTGGAAGGTTCATCATTAGCTGAATGAAGGAACTGTTAAAATTCATCTATCTGCCAGTGTGTCAAGAGAATCGCGAAATGTGCATAAGAAGAGAGCACAGGGTAGCCCAAGAAGGAGAGAAACAGCCAGAAGAGACCTCCTATAGAACAGCAAAGTTGTGCTTGTTTCCTGACAGCCCTGGCTCTCCAGCAAATTCCAATACAGCAACATCTCCACTCAAAGCTGTCCCTAGGTTTCACCTGGTACCTCTTGCTAAGGGACTTTCTGTTGGAGAAAGTCACAGTTAGCTGTTTAGAGAATTTAAGAGCATTAAAAGGTGTCCATGCATACAATTATATTTACTTTTTTTTTTAAAAAAAAAAAAAACATCAAAGTGTTGGCCAAGAAAATCCAGTTCTGAATGATTCATTCACAGTGCTGCTTCTCTAGGACTTTATGGAAGACTTTCACTTTTCCATTGTTTCTTATGGCTGTTTTTCACATCTGCAAATAACCTCCACACCTATATTGCTATTCCATACCTTCAAATGTGTTGAGTTGAAGTCCCATCAAAATTACTCAGAGTGGTTTAAATGTCCCAAGGTCCAATACATTTTACTTGTTTTGAACCTGGTTTTCAGTTCCTGGGGGACTGTGAGGTTGCATATTCAAACTTCAATTGGCACATCTGAAACTTGGGATCCTGGTGCACAGTGACTTGGCAGAGCATAACTGAGCTGTAACAACTGATTTTGTCAGAGCACTGTCTCATGATAACGCAGTGGGAGCTGCCATGTGGTATATAATTGTAGATATATCTGTGGCAGCCTTCACCTTCATATCTAAGCACATATTTTATCCACAGAATATTCCCAGAAGTGTGATGAGTGTTTATAAAGCTCACAGATAAGTCTTCATTTTTCTTTGCCAAACAGATAATAAATGTGCAAACAGTGTTTTTGTCATGTCAGTCAAAAGCTATCTAAAACCAGAATTTCCTAACTCTGCCTCCCTGAGGAAAAAGATGCCATAAAAATTAACGTTTTAAAATACATTATCTAAGATAACATAGGAATTCACTAAAATTTTGCCATTCAAAAGAGCCTATTTTTTTTTTTAAGCCAGAAAACTTAGATAGGGGTCCAAAATAATCTTGCATCTGTCTATCTCACCTTTCTGACAAGTCAAATCATAGATCATTTAGGTTGGAAAAGAGCTTTAACATCACTGAGTCCAACCACTAACCCAGCACTGCCAAGTCCACCACTAAACAACGTCCTTCAGCATCATATTTATATGTCTTTTAAATACCTCCAGGGATGGTGACTCCACCACCCCCCTGGGAAGCCTATTCCAGGGCTTTACATCGCTTACAGTGAATAATTTTTCCTAATGTCCAACCTAAACCTCCCCATGTGCAACTTGAGGACATTCCCTCTTGTCCTATCACTTGTTATCTGAGAGATGAGATGGGTCCCACCTTCTTACAACTTCCATTCAGGTAGTGGTGGATAGTGATCTGTTTACACAATATAGAGCAGTGACATATTCACTCCATTGCATTAAGAAAAAAGGGTCATGAACACGTCTTTCAGAATTCTTATAAATGTGCATCCATGATGTGCCTGAATAGGTGTTAAACTTGCCATCACCAGCTCTGCAGAAGTATGTGCTGAGATGGTCATTATCTGCCACCAGTACTTATCTCCTGGAGGAATGAAGCCAGGCTGGAAAAGCTTTTTTACTACTCAGACCAGAATAACTCTGTAACAAATAAGGAGGAATTTGCCTTACCTGTCTATGCTGCTGAGAGACTGGATACTGCAAACCTGAGATTTGCTGGCTTTGCTGCATTTTCTGAAGCATCATTTTTTGCTGCATTGCTAGGGGTACATTAGGTGGCCTTTGAAGAGACTGGTTTGGAAGAGGCTGAACGGGTTGCGGCTGCGGCTGTTGTTGTTGTTGCTGCTGTTGCTGTGGCTGTTGCACGGGGGCTGAACCCTGTGCCTGCTGTGTGTAGTGCAGAAGGGTGGGCTTGTTTTGGGAACCCAAAACTGAAGGCATCTGCTGGTTTGTTTGCTCTGAGTTAAAGTGAAACAAAGGCTTTGTGTTGCCATGATGCTGCTCTAGTGGTGGCTGAGCACTGTTGATAAAGTTTCTGTTGAGGTCCTGAGGCTTCTGTTGCATGATTATGTCCATGGGATTGCTCTGGGGAGTGGTTGATTTATAAACATAGTTGTTCATCCCTTTTGACTGGTTTCCATTCACCGGTACCCCAAGCATTGCTGAGCTTTGTGGGCTGAACTGCTGCTGGCGAAAAGAAGGACTGGGGATTTTCTCTTGCACGAAGGGTCCAGGGGAAGGTCCTGATGGAGACAGACTGGTCCAGTTGGCTGTCTGGTTCTGCTGCTGCTGTTGCTGCTGAATCAAGGCATGCTGCTGCCGGTTAGCTGCTATCTGTTTGAGCTGCTGTGCATGAGACACCTCCTGCCAGTTAGGCAATGGCCGACTGGACGCAGAAGAAACCTGCGATACCTGTGTTTGATTCTGAGGCACCGACGGGATGGGTGAAGAGGTGGACATGGCAGTGGTGGCCATAGAGAAGGCTGGACCTGTAGAAGAAGGTCTCATCTGTGGGGAGCCCACAGGAGCCTGATTTATGCCTGGTGCATATTCACTTTTTATCACCATCTTATCCATCTGCAGAGGTCTCACAGGAGCCCGCTGGCTCTGCTGCCCAAGGTCAATGTTGAACGGTTCATCTTGTTTTATTGTGGCATTTATCATATTCTCTAGCTCAAGATCACTCATTGGTGGCACTGATATGTTAGTCAGCTCATTAAATAGTTCCTGAAGCTCCAAATCCATCATTTGTTCCCATGAGTCTTCCCCATATCTGTTAGGGAACATATTCTCATGGGATGTCTGGCCATCTAAGTGTTTGCTGCAGGACATTGTTTCTCCTGGTTCTTTCTTTACCTCTTTCAAAGTCATATTAAACATGCCATTCCCACCAGCATGTATATTGTTTGTTAAGTTGTTGGTCTTTCTTTGTGATCCTTGCCCCACAGACATAGTTCCTGACATTGACTGGCTTTGGCAATTGTTAACATGTTGTCCACCTTGTCCCACTGAGATATTATCACCCACTCTTATCCTCTTAACGTCAAGGAAAGAGCTCTCTGAAACACCATTGGGCCTCTTGCTGTTGACAGGCGACAAATTTACCACCAGCTTTCTCTTCAAGGAACCTTGGAGCTGAAAGAAGCAGAGACAAAAAAATAAAAGATCATTAGATGACACCGGAGAAACAATCTGCAGTCTATTTGTTAGAAGAACCTTGAAAGGCCACAGGCAAGTAAACATTGCTTAATACAGAAAGATATTCTGGGCTTTCTCAGTCAATGAAACTGTGCAGAACTGTGGAAAAAGATGTTGTAAGTGGGACATCTCCCTGCCACCATCACCCCTATCCTCATAGCCACCAGAATTTTTCAAGCACTGCTGCTTCCTTTCCCCCATGGGTGTGAGAGAAGGAAGGTGGCAATAGGTGAAGCTGGCAAAGCCTAGGGCATATCTGCCCCACATCTGCTCCCATCTAACTCTGCCAGACAGATCTCAAGTATTTTTAGATAGAAGAGACTAATGCCATCATGAAGTCTGCCCTTGTGCCTATCCAGCACTGCAGAATTTCACTCTCATGTTTTTGGTGTATGATCTGAAAGACCATTTTTGGCTGCTGTAGAGTCCAAAGGTCCTAGGACACATTTTAATGTCACACACAAGATCTAGGCATCCTGATCTCACATTGGTTTATACTGGCCAGAGATGTGTATAATTAAAGATGTCAGATGTTAACTTGTTCAAAACTGAAAATGAAGCCACTGGAGCCATGTCAGGTTATGTCAGCCAAGGGTCTGGCCCGTGATGTACTGCTGGATTAATTTCCAGAGATGTATATTAATGTATTAAGCCCTAATTGTTTATGTCCTGAAACATCTGCTATAAAACACAGTCAGCACAACACTTCTCTTAGTACTGCAACTCTATTTCCTTTCCCTTGAATATTTAGAGCAATACTTTAAGGTTCACAGGCCCTCTGGGCCTACCAAAGGAAAAGAGGCTCACAGGTCTGTCCACCTGACCTACACTCGTCTGCCATGGCTGTAGACACAAATTCTCCCCCTGTACACATAAAACAAAGATGTAGTCCCACAGGCTGAAAAGTTTGGCCTTGCTGCATATGCCATCAAGTGAGGTGTACATATCCTGCAGCAGAATTGCTTTGAACACAGTTCATAAAAGGATAGATCACTTTCAACCAAGGGCAGCTGTCATACCTCTAGCTCCATCCATTCAAGGTGTGCACACTGAGCACACAGCCCTTGCTTTGTTGGCACACACGCTGCTGCTATTTCGTCTGTCAGCCCTGTCAGGAAACTCTGCAGGGAAACACAGCTCATCTGCTGCCTTTCTGCACCAGGGCAGAAGTGCACTGGCCTCAGAAGCAACAGGGCAATGTCATCTGACAGATACATGTGTGTGCCAGTAAGAAATAGTGCCTGTACAAGCTGATACCTTGGGAGGCTGTGATGGGCAGAGGGAACAGTTAGAACTCTTGTTTTCCAGTTAAGTGAAGAACCATGATTCATGAGATTACATTGTTTGTAATGATGCTGTTTCATGTACAGAACTCCATGGACACATAATATGCTGTTGTGGGCCCCATTCCCCTCAACTTCAGGCTTATAGGTAAGAGCTTTTCCCAGGTAACTACAGATGTGAACACTTTTATTCTGGTGTGAATACCAGTGAGCTGCCTGGGAAGAGCTCAACTGACAAGTACATATTTCCTCTGAACCCACCTATCCTTCCATTGTATCAGCAGGTCACTGAGTTTAGGCCTTAAAAATAAAGCTTGTAATCTCTCTGACACTGAAAATCTCACCTCATATCTCAAGTTCAGTTTCCAGCGTAGCTTTTGAACCACAGATACATGTTTTCATTTCATAAGGACAGACATATTGGTTCCTAGTTGTACAAGTCCTCAGACCTTGTGCCTTCAAGAGTAACTAATTGGCAGTAGGTGTCCCCTGGGGGGTGGTAGTTTTGGATGGTCACTTGTGAACTGCACAGACTGTCTTTGGTTAGTGTGTTCCTTCTGACACGAGTCGCTGTACTTTCCTTTGCAAAAAAATGGTAAGCAGCACTTCCTTTTACCATCATCTTTGCTGTCAGTGTGTTTATTAGAAATCATTCTTGAGTCCCCAAATTCATCTTCCTAGGAAATGGGGAAGTCCCCAGGTCATCAGAATACATGATTTGGCAGCATGTTTTGCTTTCAGATGTGCTGCTGACAGAAGGGCTGAATAGATAATGAATAAATATCCTCTGTATATGTATATGCTTTATGTAGTTAATATGCTTTTCTGAGTTAATTCTGCTTTTGCCTGACATTTTGAAGCAAAGGGAGCTTCACATTTCCAGAGCAGCTGCACCAGTTTTTTCTGATACCATTAAACATACAGGTGTTGCACTGTGCAGTGCATAGTAGCTGCTGTTCTGCATTTGAGCTAGCTGCTAGCAAATACGGGTGAGCTGTGAAATGTTTTGCCTGGTGACACACACAAGTCAGCAACAGAGCTCGGGAGAGCACTATGATCTCCAGACTTGTGCCTTAATTAAGTGCTCCCTCCCTCAACATGGGCTGGAGGACTCCTGGTTTCATGACATCTGCTCTGCTGAAGTGCCCACCAAAAAGGGCACTATGCATTTATAAAGAAGTAACAAATGATGGCTTATCACATCTCCTCCAAACCTTGCAAACACTGCCCACTTAATGCTGACAACACCTTGGTCAATAGATGTCCTCACCTTAGAGCAGAAATAAGAGCAAGTGAGGCTGCAAAGGTGCAGGGTACTCTCAGGGGACCTCACTGAGGCTGCTGGGAAGGTCCTGTTTCCACATCCTCCTTGAGTACAGGATGTGGATGGAGGGTGAGGGCATGGTAAGGATGTGAGCAGCCTCCAGGGATGAAATTCCCTCTCCCCTCTTGTGTCAGGGAGGTTTTCTGAGAACCAGTCTGTGTTCAGCAAGATAAACTGTGCCCATCACAAGCCTCTCTGTCCTGCCTTCTAAAGGGTACATCTGCCTGAGTGTTATTCCTGTTTTATTTTTAGAGGGGAGTGGACCAGGGTTGGATCACTCAAATCTTTGCAGTTTTCTAGTAATCAAAAATTTTTCAACTATTGATTGAAAGTCATTACTTAAGCCTTTTTTTCCCCCAGCAAAGCACAGACTCTTCAGAGGGTGAAAAACAAGCCTGCCAGATTTCAAGCTCCATCTCTCCCAATTTGCAAGCCACGATTGATTTGGGTCAGTAAATGTAAAGCAAAACTTCCTATAACACAGAGGCACATTCCTCTAATCAAACAGGCTCACAATTACACATCTCAAACTGCTTGAACTGTGTAATACCGGAAGGCTCTGTGATGGGAAACGACTGACATGAAAGTAAGTAGGAGAGGAGGAAGCCCTCCATTCACGGCTCCATCCCACAGATAGGTGGGCAGCACTTTATGAACCATCAAAGAGCACATGCATTTCCTGGCAGCCTCGGTTATTGTAAGACCTTTTGCTGAGCAAGGTCTGGTGAGTCAGCATGTGTTCATGCACTTACAGCAAAGGAGTGATGGACGCATTGATTTTCTGAAGTTAAAACTGCATGGGCTAAGCCTTTGGAGATCACGTTTGCAAGATAGCACAGTGCTGTTGTTACTGGCCAAATTGCTCAGGGACATTAACAGCAGAGGACAAGACTCTAGAGATGACTTGGTCTAAATGCCGCAGTGTAGTACCCTGTCCTGTGCAGAGGGACAATTAATTTCTCCTTAAAACTTTTTCTGAGTCTTAGAAAGGATTTAAGAGAGGCAGCTTCTTCTCTAATGCTCCCTGACACAAGGCCAACTCAACGGGAGAAACTTCTTTGCTGTGAGGGTGACAGAGCTCAGTAATCTCTGGAGGTCCCTTCCAACCCCCAACACTCTATGATTCTATGAGTTCTAATGAGCTAATAATTAGGGCTTATTAAAATCTGGTATTAAATAATTACTTTAAAAAAAAAAAAAAAAAAAGCTTTTGCCTTTCCTTCATCTTTCTTTTGGTTGAATTTTTTAACTAAATGTAAAACCAGAGGACTTTTCTGAAAATGGATTTTTTTTTTTTCCAGCTCAATTTTTTTTTCAGAAAATGGAATCAAAAACTTCTTTGGTGCAAAAGCACAGTTTGTCAATAAGAAATTTTAGAGAAAGAAGAAATAAAAAATTTATAGCCATATTTAGGAATATTTTTATCACATATTTGATCCATTTCTGACATTACCACATGCATTCACCTTGTGTTCCTTTTCACAGGGACTGTCCAATATGGCCAAGAAAAGAATTTGGCTGCGGCAGCAGGAAATTATAAGGGCTATCTGGTTTCACATTCATTGAAAGTCTTATTTTTTGTGCACTTCATGCAGCATCTTCAGTTGGACTTCTTTTAGAATTTGCTTTTTACTTCATTTAACAATGTGCAGGAGCACAGCACCTGACAGAAGTCCCAGGTTAACTATCCAGCAGCCTTGAGATTCACAGCTCTCAGGACGAGTAAAACACAACTTGTCCCTCTGACTTGTCCAAGTACCTCCATAGTACATGCGGATCTCAAAAACAATTAATTTCCAAGTGCAACCCATGCTCGGCCTTGTACACAGATGTTAGTAACACATCTGTCATCTGAAAATGTTTATAGGAAGACATTTACAACTGGATCAAAGCACCAAAATGCTCCAAGCAAACTACAGAGAAAATACCAGAGTGTGACAGTTCTAAGTCTCCACTAATCCTTATTAGATGAAGATATAAAAGGAAGATCTCTTACCACCTTTGTTCTTCCATCTCTCACATTTTCCTACTAAGGTTTGCAGCTTTCTTAGCTTATGTGGTAGAACAACCGGGACAAAGACTGTAATGTGCTGCTAACATAAAACCCGAGTGATGATCACACTCTGTGAAGCAGGCAGCGCAGCAGCGTTCACGATTTGCATGGAGTAATACTTCTGATGTTAAAAAAGCAGCTTTGGATTTTATGCTTGTAACATAGAAGCAGCAGACAAATCCACTTTAAAAGGCCCTTTCTGGACTTCATAGACTTTCTCACAAGATGCGCTGACTGTATCTATGGCTGCACTGTAAACAAAAGCCTTCATGTATCTAGGGAAGGGAAGGGGGAAAGGAATTATATGAAAAATACAGCAAATATTCAAATAATGGAAGTGTGTGTGTGTCGGGGG
>JANIJG010006341.1:78681-93290 GCA_024611175.1 Megaceryle torquata | reverse complement strand
AGGTTTAGATCAGATATTAGGAAGAAATTCTTCACTGAGAGAGTGGTTAGGCACTGGAACAGGCTGCCCAGGGAGGTTGTGGAGTCGTCATCCCTGGAGGTGTTTAAAAAATGAGTGGATGTAGCACTTGAGGCTACGGCCTAATGGACAGAGAGATGTTAGGATTAAGGTTGGACTCAATGATCCTAGGGGTCCTTTCCAACCCTAAAGATTCTATGATTCTAAGAAATAGACAAGTCAAATGCATGGAGATGTCTCTGGAGAAAGTAAAAATAAGTTTTCTGGCTATCTTTTTCTCTCTGATTAGCACAGAGAATATTTGATAGTACAGAGCATCTAGCAAAAGCTTGGCTTTTGCAGAAAGATTTGCTTTTGGCAAAAGGAGATGACATTGCAATAGGGTTCACATGTCTCAAGAGCTGTTGATTCTGCACCAGATGCCATCATCACAAGGTTTAAAATGTAGCACTGAACAGTGTTACACTGGTCCCTGAAGAGGTAGGGAGAGTATGTGAAGACCCACTCTGGTACAGAGAAGGGATAAAAGATGGAAATAAGACATGAGAGCCGTGCCTTGGCCTGTTTGTGAGAGACAGGCTCAACAGCAGTGCCCTCAGCAACCCTCAGATGGACTGAGGAGAGGCTCAAAGAAACAGTGCCAGGGCAGGACTTGCAAAACTCCCCAGGGAGGAGATGATGCAGTTTTCACAGTGCAGCCTTTCAGCTCCTTTGTCCCGCCCCTCTGAGGCTGCTGAGCACACACTGTGGTTAGTGGCTTGGAGCAGCAATGCCAGTGACTAAGACTGTCAGTGTAAACCCCTGCTGTGGATGCTCATGTCTCTGCAGCCCACCCAGTTTCCTAGGAGCCTTTCTACGGAATGCCTTTATCCCAACTACAGCTTTCTTTAAGGGGATCTTTGGTCCTAGACTCAGCACCGAGTCCCATGAGACACATGGTGATGCTAAGCACTTGACGAAGATGCTCCTGGTAGTTCCAGACAGAAGCCCATCCCTTCCAGCTGTGCATTAAATCTCCCATGGTGAAACCCATGAAGGGTCACCACAAAATTTTAAGGTATTTTTGGACACTTTGATAGTTTCCAGTGAATGGGAAAGAAGTGGGTTCATTACAATTGATGCTTCCTATTTCCTGTGCACACCAATCACTTGTTGAGTGAATTCACGTGAATAAACACAAGCACTGAAAAATGAGCAGTTCTAGGTCTAGGCCTCTCAAAGACAACAGCAATTCTCAAAGTTAATTTCCTCCACAGCAGCCTTGAGCCTCTTTCTACAGCCATTTATGATTGCTGGCTTTGAAAATTCAAAATAAGAAAAATTGCTTGCCAATGACTGAGCGGAATAGCATCTCCTTCCTGACACAACACACAAGGGGCACACTCATTCAAGACTGGACACAGGTACCACAACCATCACAAGAAACAGCATTCCTTTGGCTACTCAGTGAAAATGTCTCAGCCAAGATTCTAAGCATCCCTTAACTACAATCAAGTTTTAGTGCATCAATGCTGCATCACTTCTGTAGAGTACACATCAGTGATGCACAAGGTGTGTCCAGAAGCAGAACTGTTCAGCTGCTCTGCTAACTTGGGTGAGTGCAGGCACCTAGAGCAAGTCCCCACCAATAGTTATGCAGTAGAAACCCTCTGCAGTCGTATAGCTTCCATAGCTAGGTCTTTTAAATTCTGTCTCTGCAGAGCACTAACACACTAGAAAGTTACACATTTACTATTTGTCCAGTTGCCACGCTATTCACAGAAAGCAAATAAAAATATTGCAGCAAGGGTCTTAGTGGAGAGTTCCTTAGAAGACCTTTAGGATCATAAAATGGTGTAGCTGTGAAGTGACCTCTGGACTTCATGTGGTCCAGGCCCTGCTGAAAGCAGAGCTACCTTCAAAATTACATTGGATTGCCCAGGACATTGTCCAGGCAAGTGTTGAACATGTCCAGGGATGAAAACTCCACAACCTCTCCAGGCCCCATTCCAGTTCCCCTTTGTTTTCTTTTTATGTTGCTATCAACTTGTGTTCCTTGTCTCTCACCATTTTGTTGTTCACCTCTAAGACAGATCTGGAAAACTTAGAATGTAGAATGAATGGAGGAGATACATAAATTTGACTTGTCTTCAAGTCAACGATATATATGATGAGAGAGGAGGAGGAGATGAAAGCCATAAATGACAATGCACTTGAGAAATGTCAGTCTCTGTTTCTATGCAGATTCCTTCAGGGAAAGCATCAGATCAGTAGCTTTTAAATGACATAAGCAATCAAAGGGTTGACCAAGCAAACTGATTCTGTGTCAGATGAATGTGAGTTGCTAAATGATGCTTTTCCTTAAGCCTGATCTTAAGTCCACTGAGCTATCCAAGTCTTTAAATGGACCTTGCACGACTTTGTTTCTCTCTCCTTGATAATAAGGTTCCACGACAAGGAATTTATCTATTTTTCTGAAAAATACTCTTCATGCATTTAGACACTGTCAAACACATTAATAATGAGCCTTGTTTTCCAGCTAAATTGCAAAAGACACAGATGCACATTCAGCACCTCTGAAAAGCAGACGTCTATTTAGGTGTCAAAATATGGATCCCAGTATATTTTAGAAAATACTAGACTGAATAAAACATACATTTCCTTTTTGATAACTTATGTGGAAACTTTGACCTTTGCGGCACCAGTTAATGGTGGCCAGAAATCATTACAATTGAAGGGCTGCACAGCAAACTGCTGTAGTGAAACTCTGACAGTATCAGACCAGTTCTTAGCCTTAGGTAGGAACCTCTGGGTCAAATGTTCTCAGCACTCACCAACTTTCCACTCTGAGAAAGACCAACGGAAACCTCAGTGTTATCAAAGCATTTGAGTGAAACTTTGCTTGCGTATTACTTGGACTAGACTTGCTTTGGTAGATACATATTTATTCTTATTTATGATGTTGGAATATACATTTTATAGCCTATTAAAATATCTGCAAAAATGCAAAGAGACCTCTATCTAGAAAAAAGTCTTACTTTGTACATAGGCTTCTGTCTATGGTGATCCGTACTTAGGAGAAGCTTTTGGAAAGGCTGGCTTTCAATTCTGGCTTGTAACATGGACCAAATCTGAGCAGTCTCCAGGGAAGCTGTTGCTCTGGTGGGCATGGATGAATTAAGACTTTAGGTCATCCAACAGGCACCTTTCACATGCACTTTAAAAAACAGAGGTGGGAAAGTGTTTTGCTTGTTCCCCAAGTGGAATTCAAATTCCAGGGACCCCATCTATGCTGCTATTTGTCTGCATACATGCCCTTGTCCATGGATCTGTACCGGAGCCTGATGCAACAGTGAGACAAATTTTCTGTCCCTGTAAACATGCAGCTACACTGACCTGTATCAGTGTTTTCTTAAGAATCAGCCCCGGAGCCTGAAATCTGGATGATGAACCAGTGTTTACTGGAAGTGCAGACTGCAAGCAGGAACTTTTGTTGGATGTCTATTGCAACAGACTCCTCGCTTCTTTTTAAAGTGCCTCTAGTGTTGCAGGCTTTTACTAAGGGAGCACAATGGACCTGGCAGGAAAGCAACAGCTCTTCACCATCTCAGAAGAGCAAAAAAAACCCCAGCAGTCCTTAAGGATCTAGCACTGCTAGGTAACTGGGACAATGAATTAATAAGGGCTGACTTTTCACTCCCTCTGTTTTCAAGGATAGTAAGTAACAAAATCTGGCAGGCTGAAAAACCCCTGCTCGGAGAAGAGAGACAGGCAAAGCTGAAATTCATCGTGTCAGTTTAAAAAGGCAGAGTTTTGCATTTACACAATATGCCCATTCTTGTTCTCCTTGACTCATGGAAAAATATTGAACATCGGACAAGAATGTAGGAATGTGTCTGGTGTCTGATCTCCACAAAAATCTAAATGCTGTTTGCATTCATGTAAGAAATAAAGAGTGGCTGTCCAAGCTCCCTTGATGTGTTAAGAAAATAACAGTAGTGATAGCAATATTGTTATAATAACAGAAGTAATATAATTTTAAAATCTGGCTGTGTAACTAGTACAAATAAAGCATGAACCCAGGCACTCCTAGCCCTTAATCCCAAACACAGCTCAGCGGAGCTTGCTAAACCATTTGCCTGTCACAAGCATTGCAAGGGCTTTTCTCCACCGACTGCACCCGAAGCCACTGTTTGTTTCCTCAGATAGCAGAGGTTAAGGCTTGTTATTGCTTTTTTGACTTTAGATTCCATAATAGTTGCAGTGCCCATATTACCATCTATGGCAGACAGTCTGCATGTCTGCCAACTGTCAGGCAGCCTATTCATCTCCAGTTGCCTTTTGCCTACTTTCTGCAGCAGAAGAATTTCCCTTCACTTGGTTTCATGTGCTGGAGTCCTGTTCCTGACGATGTTTCTGCGGTTTGTTTTTAAACACAGCCTGACTTCAAGCCTGAGGGGCATGGGAGTCCCTAGCCCCAAAGAACCTATGTCTCCTATGTTGCGTGCACCTTGCCAGCTGGTCAGCTATGGCCCTAAGTCTGGGCAACATCATATAACTGGCAGTATGTGACTGGGGATTGTCGGATAAACCCAATCATTGACCAGGGGAAGAGGCAAGCAATAGGGTCCACCATGGTCTGCACTGATGGACAACTCTAGGATCCCCCAAAACACCCGCCTCTGGCTTGTCCCATTGCTGTGGAATCTGGCTACTCATTCTCTTCCATAAACCCCCCTCTTCTTTCCCCCATTCATCCCATCCATCCAAGGCATACGGTCTGTGTGATCAGGATACTGGTACAGGTTATTTTTGGCCACTCCTGACACAGGTGTTCTTGGAGATCCCCTCGAGTACCTGCCAACATCTTTATGCATTGGCGTATCTCTAAATCATCCAATACTGTGGTATTTTACCAAAGCCTGCTTAGCAAGTAGAACTGTGCAGGAAGATAAGATAGGCAGGTCCCTAGGCCATAAAGTCCAGAGCTTACAATCACAGCCATATGCTATATCATCCTTTGCCTAAAAAAATCATGCTTCCATTTAAGAAAGCCCCCAAAATCAAGAGGTAATGCTGATACTTGCCGGTTGCCTCTTTTTGCTCCCCAGTACATTAGTGATCTGAAAACCTGCAGACCTGCAAATTTTCTGACCCTTGGCATTAGCTAGTGACTCACAGGAGGTGGAGAGAGGATGAACAGCTCTGCCAGACCTAGTGACAGGGTGAAAGAGATCACTCAGTTGGATGAGGCTTGTCAATCTGGTGTGTTTATTTTAATTTTTGTGTTAATGTTGTGAGAAGCCTCTTGAAATTTCACTTGAAATCCTAAACCAAAAGGATCAGTCTCATAGTTCACAATTACCAAGCCCCAAGTCATGGGTTGCTCTTCCTGACATTACTGCTTTATGAAATTTCCTACAGAAAAGAAACAGCACCTTAAAAAAACCCCCTCCCTCGCACACCCCAGCCAGAAAACCCACAGCCAGAGGCATTGGCCTGCCTTCCTGCTCCAGTAGGAGCTCAGGTCTAGAGCTCCTGAAGTCAACAGAAAGACTGTTGTAGACATCAGTGTGTCTTGGATCGGTCCCCAGCTACCCAAGAGAAGAGATAGGCTTTGCAGCCCATCCAGATGGTTAACAGCTTTAACATACAACCGCTGCCTTATTAAATCTACAGTAAATTAAATGAACACTTAAGACACTCAACTGAAAGTGCTATTGACTGTGGTAATTAAAATGAAATACCCAATTAACCACACCAGAATAGGAAATTAATATATTAATGGGCACCACTCTGTAGTATTCTGAGCCAATCAGATGTTGTCTATACCTTAATTTGGGCTGAAATAATGTTTAAAGGGAGTTTATGATTATTTAGATGTGGTTATAAAGCACATGCATATATGTGTCTATGTGTCTGTATGTATACATATAAATATACATGCACACATATACAGACACATATTATGCTATTATATTTAAGTCTTCTGCCTGGGCTCTTAGTCTTACGTTGGCAAAGTCATACTTTTAATTCCAGGTCAGCCACCATCTTCCAAGATAAACTCTCACATTATTAAAACATCTAAATCAGAAGGATTACAAATGTCCTGAAGTGGATTTTTTTTTTCTTTCTTTCTTTATTAAGAACATTTACATTAAGGTGTCTGCAGTTTCAAAGCCATTTCAGACAGAGGCCAAAGTTAATGCTTGGCCAAAAAAAAAAAAAAAAAAGAAAGAGCCTTTTTTTCTCTCTGTTTAGCCTGTGCTGTCAGGTCTCTGCCTGCTGCTCTAACCACAGCCACCCTAAAGCAAAAGTTTACCTTTAATTAAGACATCTAAGTGTTAGGATTCTTAGGCTCTGAACATCTCTCCCTTTCCACCTCCTCCTTTTTTCAATCAAGAGTGGAAACTTTATCTCACATACAAAGGTGCACTGTCCCCAGATACTGATAGATTGCAGTGATAAACCTTCTGTTCTTCACTCCAGGTGAGTATCCTAGTGGAAGGTGCTCAGCCATCCCATGTGACAGACTTCCCACAGAAATGTGATGGTTTCTGGGCTGCCTCAGCTCACAGATGACCCATTCAGAGCCACCACACTCTGCTCTCCTGGACATGTGCTCTGGTTTTGCCTTTGTTTAGAGAGGAATTTGCTTTCCACAAATCAAGAAACTGCAGCTTTGTAATAGCAGCACTCAGAATTACAAAAGGCCAAATTGGGTTACAGTCATTCAACCCAACTGAGTTATCTGCGTGGTGGCAAGAGGAGTTATTTTTAATGACTTCATATCCTAGTTTCTTAGACAATAACGAGATAGTGTCTATGAGCCTGCAAACCTTAATCTTCAGCTCAGGATCCAGCAGATCCTGAGAAAACAGAGATGTCACAGAGTAGAAGATGTCTTCCAAATCTGGGGTTTTAGGTAAGGAATGCATTTCCTTCCATTTCCTCAGCCATCCCACTAATCCTGGCATTTCCTCCAGCATTGCCCCTGGCTTGCCCTGGTGTGGTGAGCAGGTCCCATTCCTCCTTGGTGGTCCTAATGGCTTCAGTGTCTTCACACCCAATGGACAAAGGTGAGGCAGGTGGCTCTCCTTGATGAAGCTGGACCCTGCATCCCTATGGGATTGTGTTCAGAGGTTCTGAGCTGCTGTCCTCCACCCAGGCTGTGGAGATGGGAAAGTCAGAGGTGACCCTACCATGGTTCTGTAGTGTTTCAGAGGGACCATGTAGATACCATTTCTGTAGATCTTTGATTTGGTCACAAATCTCTTTGATTTGGTCACAAGTCCATTTTGGCCACTTCCATATGTTTTCTGGATCAAACTGATCACTTATTGTTCCTCTCCTCATAAGTGGAATTGCAGCCCCGGTGGCCCTCTGCCACTGTTTACGCTGGCAGAGACCAGTGGATATTGGCAGGCAAACTTGGATGGGATTCACCCAGTGAGAGGGCAGGGAAGGAAGAAAGGGCACACTGTGGCCCTCAGTGCCTTTGCTTGCCTTGCAGAGAGCATGCCCATGGATAGAGGGAAAGGAGGTCACAGGTGGGATGAGAGGTCTTCCCATTGTTCAGGAGATCAGGCTGAGGTGGGTTTTGAAATGCTTAGATCTGAAAGGCACCTTAGATCTTGTTAGAGATCTGTAAGACCTGTTTCCTCTCCATGGAAGATGCTCAGCTGGCCCCAGAAGCTTTCTTCTATTTATCTGACAACAGCTCTGAATATTATGTGCTGCCCACCCTACCTTGTAAAGGAGAGGTCACACAGCTATGTACAAGATGTGTGCTGGAACAGGGATGCCTTAGGCTTCAAAATGTGTGGATAAACTTGTGCAGCAGGGTGATGCCGCACCACTTTGTCCATGTCTCCATCACCCTACTGCAGAGAGAGGCAGGACAAATGAGGACACCAATGACCAAGGTGGCCCATCTTTATGCCTATGAGATGTCTGATTAAACCAGCTCTAGCTGAAGTTAACAGAAAACTCTTATGGAGCCCTGAGGTTGGTCCTTGCTGCATCAGAGTCTAAAAGAAGAACCTGGCCCAGACTGCCTGGCTACTATTCAAAATGGCTCTTAGTTATAAAGAACAAATTGTAAGTTCTCATGTAAAGTCCCTGGCAGAATTGAAGCTTGTAAAAGAAAAGCCTGTAAACATCATCCCCACTCAGGAACGGTGCAGTGATATTTTCTGACCCTGATGCACTCTGACATCTCGCAGAACTACGCAGGTTCAACCTCACCCTGCCAGCCCCGAACGACAAATTTCAAAAGGTTTCTCTCCTTTTCTTTCCCTTACTACCTAATACAAAGAAACATATCACTTGGCTCACATAGATCTAAAATGATGACATGCAGTTTAGAAATGACTTCAAGTACAACAAGGAGATTATGAACAAAAGCAGTTTGTGGGCTCCAGTTCTGCTTTTACCTGCTGGGAAACTTATCAGTGAGGAGCGGGTCTCGGAGCCCCAGGGGTGCACGTTGGGGTTTGTTTACGTGCCGGAGGAACAAAGTCATGTCATGGAAATTCTGCAGCCGGCTTTGCTGATTTTTTCTTTTGCATTTCCCAGCTCTTAGTTGAAAGGAAGCACAGCGTCTCCAAACCTGAATTCTCCTTTGCTGGTGGATTATTTTTTAAACAGTGATGGTAGGTTGAAGCTGTTTTCACTTAAGAACAGTTCGTTCAAAGCTTAACGGAGAAACAGAGTTGCCATAGTTACCTGAGCAAGCCCTCAGCACAGCACAGTTCCTTCCTACAACCCAAGAGTTTAGGTCAACTTGCATGTTTGTCAGACGAAGCTTAATGATTTGCTATTTCATGCAAGTGAATTGCATTTATCAAGTGAGAAGGTGGCATGCAAACCATGGTCAGGATTGTCCCCCACCTGTTTTTTTTGCCAGTCCAAGAAACCCATGGATTTCACACTAGCTGGAAATTCTGCAGGCTATCTGGACAGCTGGGGAGGAGTTTGGAACAAAACCACATTTAGATCTTGGCACTGGTTTGGGGCATCCAATCCAGCCCATCATTAACAGCTTCTGTACAGCACTGCTCTTCCTCTAGGGGCTGTAAAAATGAACAAAACCTTTGTTCAACCTAAACTTCCGTTCCTTGTCTGTTGTTCCTGCAGACTTTCCATTCTAGTGGTTCTATTGTTTCACTTGGAAATGTCAGAGAGCTGCACAGCATGCCCATTTTATAAGGAATATGTTCCATTTTAAGAGGCCAAAATCATACACTGTGTTGTTCCACAATTAATTTACTTGAAACTTGCTTGAGCTCACTATGGCTTGTCTGAAATGTCCTTCTTTCTTGCTCTTTTTTTTTTTTTTTTTTCCTTTTTTATTTAGGTCTTTGCATCTGTATTTAGATTGGTAGCTACCAATGGCGCTAGCTTTGCACCTGAACAAATAGGATTGCTGAGGCCAAGATTAGTTCCTTTGTGCCAGCCAATTTGGACACTGGGCATCTGACTGAATGGGCATTTTTCTTTTGAACATCCCTTACTGGAAGTGGCAAAAAAAAAGTAAATACCCTGATTGTATCATCTGTTAAGTGGGTCATTCCTACAAAGGGGACTGGAAAATCCACCCTCCTCCTCACAATTTCCTTCAGTTCTCCTTGCTGTAGCATCGGACAAAGCAAAAGGGAGAAAAATGTGCATAGAGATTTAATTCTCCTGAGAACCTGGTGAAGTTGGGCAATCCACAGATTGGCAATCCTACAGTACCCAAGTTTCTATATTGCTCTGTCCTTTCCCTGTCTTGGCCTCTTCCCACAGCAACCTTTTATAATGGTTTCAGGTGTAAGTACATCCCTGCCAATCAGCACAATTGCAATTTAATTAGGAAGCAAGTGATGGATATACTGGCCACTTCTGTCATTAATAGCCCAAGTTTTGTGAGACCACATTGGTGGATCTTGCTAAAGACCTTCAGTGTGGCCTGGGTAATGTTGCTGACCTGGGACCAGCGACTCAGAGGGATTTAGCCCCCTAAATCCTACTCAAAATCAATGGGGATTAAATGTCAAAGCTGAACAGCTGTCTAAACTCCCATGGAAGATCTGAGGGTGATTTATAAGGTGCCTACTTAAGGAGTCCTGCTTGCATCCACTTCCCTTTATGACCGATATAGTTGATATGCATTTTAGAAGGCACAAGTTCATGTAGGCATTGTGAAATTCAAGTAGAAGATATCAAAGAGGAACAGGAGATGGAAAATAAAAGAGTAAGTGATGAAGCAGGGAGATAAAGATGAGAAAGAAACATGACAGGAAGATAGAGAGAAAGGAGAAGATGAGGGGACCATTGGACAAGGAAGGAAAAGGAACAATTTAAAGGACATGGAAAAAGAAGGGAAAGACCCACCTCAGAGAATGAGGAAAGGAACAGTGATAGTGTATGATACAGTCTGAGAACAGAAGATTTTAGAAGGAAGACATCTCAAGCACGATTCCAGAGAACCAAAGAAGAAAGAAAGACTGAATGAAGGAATAAAGGATGGCAGGCCCAAGAGATTGTGGAGGCATTGTGGAGGCAGGTCTTCATTGCCCTCAAGCTTTAAGGGGCAGCTCATATGTGAAGTAGTTTGTCATTAATGAACCATTGCAAGATGCTCCTCTATTATGATCCACTATCTATGATGGTTATATTAAAATAGCATGTTCCTGTCTGGATGACTGTCACATGGGACATTTAATTTCCAAGTATGCATGGAAGAGCACCGTGTCATTGGAGTTTTGGTTGATTAGTGTCTTTGCATTTCCTTCTTCTCTCTGCCAACACTGAGTCAATTCCAGGAAGGTTGGACAGATCAACAGGGAGAGGAAGACTCTCCACTGGTTGATGAGGATTGGGGTAGAAAACTCTTGTGTAAACTGAACACACACAAATCCATGGGATATGCTGAACTGCACCCAGCGAGCTGGCTGATGTTGCTCTACTGCTCTCCATCATTTTTGAAAGATCATGGAGAACAGGTGAGGTGCCTGAGGACTGGAGGAAAGCCAATGTCACTCCAATCTTCAAAAAGGGCAAGAAGGAAGACCCTGTTAACTACAGACCAGTCAGCCTCACCTCCATCCTTGGAAACGTAATGGAGCATCTCATTCTAGAGATCATAGCACATGGAAGAAAAGAAGGTTATCAAAAGTAGCCAGCATGGTTTTATTACAGAGAAGTCATGCCTGTGTACAAGGTGAAACACAGGAAGTTACACCTCAACATGAGGAGAAACTTCTTCACTGTGAGAGTGACAGAGACCTGGAATAGGCTGCCCAGAGAGGTTGTGGAGTCTCCTTCTCTAGAGACTTTCAAGACCTGCCTGGATCTGTTCCTGTGTGGCCTTCCCTAGGTGATCCTACCTTGGGGGTTGGACTCAATGATCTCCAGAGGTCCCTTCCAACCCCTACAATTCTATGATTCTATGACAGGAGAATCGGAGAAGTAAAGCTCTTACACAGTGCATGAAAATGAGTGTCTGGGAAGGGGAGAACATCCAACCTGGGGCACAGACAAGGGAGGCACTGATAGAACCCAGCTGTATTTGTTCAGCAGAGGTTGGCACAGTTACAAGTTGACTCAGCTGGCATCTTATATCTTTTGCCTGGTGAGGATGTTATAGGACACAGGAGAAGGAGCTGGGTAAAAATAGGGAATGTAAAGGGACAATGACTCAAATCTGTAAGAAACCCAGCTTCTTTTTCTAATTCATTACCATCTCAATTTTCAGAGGTAAATTACCCTGGGTGATTTAGGCCATAAAAGCTTTTGAGTCATCTTCACTATTTAGCTGTGAAAGATGAGACAGATCAGTTCAAATCACTCATCTGAAAACACGTTAAATAATTAACAGTATATGGTCTGCAATGCTATTTACTGTCCCGTGGGGCTGCTAGTCCTCTGACCTTGTAGCAGCCTTATTTCATAAACAATGCTCTGCAGGATTGCACACTGACAAAACTTCTTAAAATAAGGAACTGTAATTCAATATCAGCCTAATCAATATGTGCGCTGGAGCAGGTAGTTTGTGCTGGTTCTTTTGGGTCTCAACTAAATAGAGTTTAGTTAAACAATAAACTGCAGAGGAAAGAAAGGGAATGCAGTATACACCGGTGCCAAAGCTTGAATGCATTCATACAATGTAGTAAACTAAGGTCATTGCCTTTGTTAAGAAAATCTTGGCAAATTGCATCTGCTGTAGAGGTCAGGCAATTATGTTCACAAGGAAACACAAACTTGCATATTATTTAACATTTCCAACCTCTGTAGAGCAGCTTTATGTCAGTTTAAATATACAACATCCCCAATGAGTAACAGATACTGCTGAACATGCTGCTTTCTTACAAGCTCAGTTCTCACAGTGGTAGAAACGTTTATGGTGAAGTTGTGTTTTCAGTGAGAAGAGTGACCTCTTTGAAATGGAAAAATGCTGAGAATGACTCAAAATAAAATTGAGTGCTTTATTTTGCCTCTTTCCAAGTTTTCTATTTTATGCTAGTTTTTATTTCACTTTGTTTCAGGTTTACTCGTCCTTTTTTGTGTTTATCATTTCATTTCAGGTTTTCCAGTGCTCTCAGCACAGGTCAGTCTCTCTACACTCTGACTGGCCAAGTGTCCTTTATCACAGTATTTGTCAAATAGTGAATAGATAAACTAGCAGATAATCACTAAATGTTACGGGTTGACATTCACAGCAAATTAAAATGCCAGGTCAATCAGAATCTTGCAAAACTAAACTCTTTCCCAGGAAACAAGAAAAATCTATATTTTTTCCTACTTTTATCTTGATTCAGCTGAAGTGCTAACTATAGTGTTCAGCTTTTGGCTGAAAATGATCTTGGCATCAGAAAACTAGAGGGTGGAAAATATGGCACCAATTTTTAGAAAAGGTTCTAGGGAAAATGCTTATACAAGGCAAAATGTATACAGAAAACAATTCAAAAGTATAGCTATAGGTGACACCTGGTTGAATAGGATATACTGGAGAAGTCCAGCTCAGCTTTTGCAAAGGAAAATTGTACTTTACAAGTCTAGGAAGGTTTTTGAAGGAGATAACAAACACATGAACAAGAGAAATTCATTTGACATAGCTTTACTGGGAAGCTCATGCTCAAAGGCACTCAGCAACATCAGTTGCTAGAGATGCTTAAAGAAACTAAGCTGTTGTAGGGCAAGAGGGAAGCTCTTCTCATTGGTTAAAAGGCAGAATGGAAAGGTAAAAGCAAATTATCAATTTTCACAGTGAAAGGAGATTACTGGAAACTAGGTGATAGAAAAGCAGCTGAAATTCTATATAGACAAATAGAAAATCCAGCACATAGCAAACATTCCTTACTCTGCCTACAGTGATGGGCCCTAGACTCAGTCTTACTCCTTTGCAATGAGATCTCAAGGTCAGAATAGATCATAGAATCATAGAATGGCTTAGGCTGGAAGAGACCTTAGAGATCATCTAATCCAACCTCGCCGCCATGGACAGGGACGCCTCTCAACTAGACTAGGATGCTCAAGGCCTCATCCAACCTGGCCTTGAACACCTCTGGGGAGGAGGCATCCACCCACAACTCCTCTAGGCATTCTATATCAGAGTCTCACCACCCTTGTACTGAAGAACTTTTTCCTAAGATCCAATCTAAACCTTATTTTCCCTCAGTTTAAAACCATTTCCCCTCGTCCTGTTGCTGGACACTCTTGTGAAGAGTCCCCCTCCAGCCTTCCTGTAGGATCCCTTCAAGTATTGGAAGGCAGTTATATGGTCTCCCCGAGTCTTGTCCAGGCTGAACAATCCCAGCTCCCTCAGCCTATCCTCACAGCAGAGGTGCTCTAGGCCCTGGGTCATCTTTGTGGCCTTCCTCTGGACTTGTTCCAACAGATCTATGTCTCTCTTATGGTGGGGACACCAGAACTGGATGCAGTATTCGAGGTGGGGTCTCACAAGTGCAGAATAAAGGGGGAAAATCACTTCTCTTGATCTGCTGGCTACACTCCTCTTGATGCATCCTAGTCTACAGTTGGCCTTCTGAGCCGCATGAGTGCACTGACAGCTCATGGTGACCTCCTCCTCAATCCACACCCCCAAGTCCTTCTCTTCAGGGCTACTCTCAACCCACTCTGTACCCAATCTGTACTTGTGCCTGGGTTGGCCCAGTTCAGATGCAGGACTTTGCACTTTGACTTGTTGAACCTCATGCAGTTTGCACTGGCCCATTTCTCAAGCCTGTCAAAGTCCCTCTGGATGGCATCTCTTCCCTTAAGTAAGCAGGTCCACCACATCACACAACTTGGTGTTGTCAGCAAACTTGCTGAGGGTGCACTGGATGCCATTGTCCATGTTGCTGTCAAAGATGTTGAACAGCACTGGACCCAGAACAGATCCCTGAGGATCTCCACTTGTCACTGGTCTCCACCTGCACATCAAGCCATTGATCACAACTCTTTGAGTGTGACCTTCTAGCCTGTTCCTTATGCACCGTCTGGTCCATCCATCAAGTCCATGTCTCTTCATCTTGTGCAGGATGTTGTGCAGGACAGTGTCAAATGCTTTGCACAAGTCCAGGTAGATTACATCAGTTGCTTTTCCCATATCACCCAGAGTTGTAGCT